>JAYKKM010000439.1:1060000-1227500 GCA_035772405.1 Chrysogorgia sp. JL179-B06
ACACTGGTGATAAGATGGTGACACTGGTGATAAGAAGGCGACACTGGTGATAAGAAGGTGACACTGGTGGTGAGAGGGTGACACTGGTGATAAGAAGGTGACACTGGTGATAAGATGGAGACACTGGTGGTGAGAGGGTGACACTGGTGATAAGAAGGTGACACTGGTGATAAGAAGGTGACACTGGTGATAAGATGGTAACATTTGTGATAAGATGGTGACACTGGTGATAAGATGGTGACACTGGTGATAAGAAGGCGACACTGGTGATAAGAAGGTGACACTGGTGATAAGATGGTAACATTTGTGATAAGATGGAGACACTGGTGGTGAGAGGGTGACACTGGTGATAAGATGGTGACACTGGTGATAAGATGGTGGCACTGGTGATAAGAGGGCGACACTGGTGATAAGAGGGTGACACTGGTGATAAGATGGTAACATTTGTGATAAGATGGAGACACTGGTGATAAGATGGAGACACTGGTGATAAGATGGTGGCACTGGTGGTGAGAGGGTGACACTGGTGATAAGAAGGTGACACTGGTGATAAGAAGGTAACATTTGTGATAAGATGGAGACACTGGTGGTGAGAGGGTGACACTGGTGATAAGAGGGCGACACTGGTGATAAGATGGTAACATTTGTGATAAGATGGTGACACTGGTGATAAGATGGAGACTCTAGTGATAAGAGGGCGACACTGGTGATAAGAGGGCGACACTGGTGATAAGATGGAGACACTGGTGATAAGAGGACGACACTGGTGATAAGATGGTGACACTGGTGATAAGAGGGCGACACTAGTGATAAGAAGGTGACACTGGTGATAAGAAGGTGACACTGGTGATAAGATGGTGGCACTGGTGATAAGAGGGTGACACTGGTGATAAGATGGTGGCACTGGTGATAAGAGGGTGACACTGGTGATAAGATGGTAACATTTGTGATAAGATGGAGACACTGGTGGTGAGAGGGTAACATTGGTGATAAGATGGTGACACTGGTGATAAGAGGGCTACACTAGTGATAAGAAGGTGACACTGGTGATAAGAGGGCGACACTAGTGATAAGAAGGTGACACTGGTGATAAGAGGGCGACACTAGTGATAAGATGGAGACACTGGTGATAAGAGGGCGACACTGGTGATAAGAAGGTGACACTGGTGATAAGAGGGCGACACTGGTGATAAGAAGGTGACACTGGTGATAAGAGGGCGACACTAGTGATAAGAAGGTGACACTGGTGATAAGAGGGCGACACTAGTGATAAGATGGTGACACTGGTGATAAGAGGGCTACACTAGTGATAAGAAGGTGACACTGGTGATAAGAGGGCGACACTAGTGATAAGAGGGTGACACTGGTGATAAGAGGGCGACACTAGTGATAAGAAGGTGACACTGGTGATAAGAGGGCGACACTAGTGATAAGAAGGTGACACTGGTGATAAGAGGGCGACACTGGTGATAAGAAGGTGACACTGGTGATAAGAGGGCGACACTAGTGATAAGAAGGTGACACTGGTGATAAGAGGGCGACACTGGTGATAAGGTGACACTGGTGATAAGAAGGTGACACTAGTGATAAGAGGGCGACACTGGTGATAAGAGGGCGACACTGGTGATAAGAGGGTGACACTGGTGATAAGAGGGCGACACTGGTGATAAGAGGGCGACACTGGTGATAAGAGGGCGACACTGGTGATAAGAAGGTGACACTGGTGATAAGAAGGTGACACTAGTGATAAGAGGGAGACACTGGTGATAAGAGGGCGACACTGGTGATAAGAAGGTGACACTGGTGATAAGAGGGCGACACTAGTGATAAGAAGGTGACACTAGTGATAAGAGGGCGACACTAGTGATAAGAGGGCGACACTAGTGATAAGAAGGTGACACTGGTGATAAGAAGGTGACACTGGTGATAAGAGGGCGACACTAGTGATAAGATGGAGACACTGGTGATAAGAGGGCGACACTGGTGATAAGAGGGCGACACTGGTGATAAGAAGGTGACACTGGTGATAAGAAGGTGACACTAGTGATAAGAAGGTGACACTGGTGATAAGAGGGCGACACTGGTGATAAGAAGGTGACACTGGTGATAAGAGGGCGACACTGGTGATAAGAAGGTGACACTGGTGATAAGAGGGCGACACTAGTGATAAGAAGGTGACACTGGTGATAAGAGGGTAACAGTGGTGATAAGAAGGTGACACTGGTGATAAGAAGGTGACACTGGTGATAAGAGGGCGACACTAGTGATAAGATGACACTAGTGATAAGAGGGCGACACTAGTGATAAGAAGGTGACACTGGTGATAAGAAGGTGACACTGGTGATAAGAGGGCGACACTAGTGATAAGAAGGTGACACTGGTGATAAGAGGGCGACACTAGTGATAAGAAGGTGACACTAGTGATAAGAGGGTAACAGTGGTGATAAGAAGGTGACACTGGTGATAAGAGGGCGACACTGGTGATAAGAAGGTGACACTGGTGATAAGAAGGTGACACTGGTGATAAGAAGGTGACACTAGTGATAAGATGGTGACACTAGTGATAAGAAGGTGACACTGGTGATAAGAGGGCGACACTAGTGATAAGAAGGTGACACTGGTGATAAGAGGGCGACACTGGTGATAAGAAGGTGACACTGGTGATAAGAAGGTGACACTGGTGATAAGAAGGTGACACTGGTGATAAGAAGGTGACACTAGTGATAAGATGGTGACACTAGTGATAAGAAGGTGACACTGGTGATAAGAGGGCGACACTAGTGATAAGAAGGTGACACTGGTGATAAGAAGGTGACACTGGTGATAAGAGGGCGACACTAGTGATAAGAAGGTGACACTGGTGATAAGAGGGTGACACTAGTGATAAGATGGTGACACTGGTGATAGAAGGTGACACTGGTGATAAGATGGTGGCACTGGTGATAAGAGGGTGACACTGGTGATAAGAGGGTGACACTAGTGATAAGAAGGTGACACTGGTGATAAGAGGGTGACACTGGTGATAAGAGGGTGACACTGGTGATAAGATGGAAACATTGGTGATAAGATGGAGACACTGGTGGTGAGAGGGTGACACTGGTGATAAGATGGTGACACTGGTGATAAGAGGGTGACACTGGTGATAAGGTGACACTGGTGATAAGAAGGTGACACTGGTGATAAGGCGACACTGGTGATAAGATGGTGGCACTGGTGATAAGAGGGTGACACTAGTGATAAGATGGTGACACTGGTGATAAGATGGTGACACTGGTGATAAGATGGTGGCACTGGTGATAAGAGGGTGACACTGGTGATAAGATGGTAACATTTGTGATAAGATGGAGACACTGGTGGTGAGAGGGTGACACTGGTGATAAGATGGTGACACTGGTGATAAGAGGGTGACACTGGTGATAAGGTGACACTGGTGATAAGGTGACACTGGTGATAAGAGGGCGACACTGGTGATAAGAGGGTGACACTGGTGATAAGAAGGTGACACTGGTGATAAGATGGTGACACTGGTGATAAGAGGGCGACACTAGTGATAAGAAGGTGACACTGGTGATAAGATGGTGACACTGGTGATAAGAGGGCGACACTAGTGATAAGAAGGTGACACTGGTCATAAGATGGTGACACTGGTGATAAGAAGGTGACACTAGTGATAAGAGGGCGACACTAGTGATAAGATGGTGACACTGGAGATAAGATGGTGACACTGGTGATAAGAAGGTGACACTGGTGATAAGAGGGTGACACTGGTGATAAGAAGGTGACACTGGTGATAAGATGGTGACACTGGTGATAAGAAGGCGACACTGGTGATAAGAAGGTGACACTGGTGGTGAGAGGGTGACACTGGTGATAAGAAGTTGACACTGGTGATAAGATGGAGACACTGCTGGTGAGAGGGTGACACTGGTGATAAGAAGATGACACTGGTGATAAGAAGGTGACACTGGTGATAAGATGGTAACATTTGTGATAAGATGGTGACACTGGTGATAAGATGGTGACACTGGTGATAAGAAGGCGACACTGGTGATAAGGTGACACTGGTGATAAGATGGTAACATTTGTGATAAGATGGAGACACTGGTGGTGAGAGGGTGACACTGGTGATAAGAGGGCGACACTGGTGATAAGGTGACACTGGTGATAAGAGGGCGACACTAGTGATAAGAAGGTGACACTGGTGATAAGAAGGTGACACTGGTGATAAGATGGTAACATTTGTGATAAGATGGTGACACTGGTGATAAGATGGTGACACTGGTGATAAGAAGGTGACACTGGTGATAAGAAGGTGACACTGGTGATAAGATGGTAACATTTGTGATAAGATGGAGACACTGGTGGTGAGAGGGTGACACTGGTGATAAGAGGGCGACACTGGTGATAAGGTGACACTGGTGATAAGAGGGCGACACTAGTGATAAGAAGGTGACACTGGTGATAAGAAGGTGACACTGGTGATAAGATGGAGACACTGGTGGTGAGAGGGTGACACTGGTGATAAGAGGGCGACACTGGTGATAAGATGGTGGCACTGGTGATAAGAGGGTGACACTGGTGATAAGATGGTGGCACTGGTGATAAGAGGGTGACACTGGTGATAAGATGGTAACATTTGTGATAAGATGGAGACACTGGTGGTGAGAGGGTGACATTGGTGATAAGATGGTGACACTGGTGATAAGAGGGTGAAACTGGTGATAAGAGGGCGACACTAGTGATAAGAAGGTGACACTGGTGATAAGAAGGTGACACTGGTGATAAGAAGGTGACACTGGTGGTGAGAGGGTGGCACTGGTGATAAGATGGTGACACTGGTGATAAGAAGGTGACACTGGTGATAAGAGGGTGACACTAGTGATAAGATGGTAACATTTGTGATAAGATGGTGACACTGGTGATAAGATGGAGACACTGGTGGTGAGAGGGTGACACTGGTGATAAGAGGGCGACACTGGTGATAAGATGGTAACATTTGTGATAAGATGGTGACACTGGTGATAAGATGGTGGCACTGGTGATAAGAGGGCGACACTGGTGATAAGAGGGTGACACTGGTGATAAGATGGTAACATTTGTGATAAGATGGAGACACTGGTGATAAGATGGAGACACTGGTGATAAGATGGTGGCACTGGTGGTGAGAGGGTGACACTGGTGATAAGAAGGTGACACTGGTGATAAGAAGGTAACATTTGTGATAAGATGGAGACACTGGTGGTGAGAGGGTGACACTGGTGATAAGATGGAGACACTGGTGATAAGAGGGCGACACTGGTGATAAGATGGTGACACTGGTGATAAGAGGGCGACACTAGTGATAAGAAGGTGACACTGGTGATAAGAAGGTGACACTGGTGATAAGATGGTGGCACTGGTGATAAGAGGGTGACACTGGTGATAAGATGGTGGCACTGGTGATAAGAGGGTGACACTGGTGATAAGATGGTAACATTTGTGATAAGATGGAGACACTGGTGGTGAGAGGGTGACATTGGTGATAAGATGGTGACACTGGTGATAAGAGGGCTACACTAGTGATAAGAAGGTGACACTGGTGATAAGAGGGCGACACTAGTGATAAGAAGGTGACACTGGTGATAAGAGGGCGACACTAGTGATAAGATGGAGACACTGGTGATAAGAGGGCGACACTGGTGATAAGAAGGTGACACTGGTGATAAGAGGGCGACACTGGTGATAAGAAGGTGACACTGGTGATAAGAGGGCGACACTAGTGATAAGAAGGTGACACTGGTGATAAGAGGGCGACACTAGTGATAAGATGGTGACACTGGTGATAAGAGGGCTACACTAGTGATAAGAAGGTGACACTAGTGATAAGAGGGCGACACTGGTGATAAGAGGGTGACACTGGTGATAAGAGGGCGACACTAGTGATAAGAAGGTGACACTGGTGATAAGAGGGCGACACTAGTGATAAGAAGGTGACACTGTTGATAAGAGGGCGACACTGGTGATAAGAAGGTGACACTGGTGATAAGAGGGCGACACTAGTGATAAGAAGGTGACACTGGTGATAAGAGGGCGACACTGGCGATAAGAAGGTGACACTGGTGATAAGAGGGCGACACTAGTGATAAGAAGGTGACACTGGTGATAAGAGGGCGACACTGGTGATAAGAAGGTGACACTGGTGATAAGAGGGCGACACTGGTGATAAGAGGGCGACACTGGTGATAAGAAGGTGACACTGGTGATAAGATGGTGACACTGGTGATAAGAAGGTGACACTGGTGATAAGATGGTGACACTGGTGATAAGAAGGTGACACTGGTGATAAGAGGGCGACACTAGTGATAAGAAGGTGACACTAGTGATAAGAGGGCGACACTAGTGATAAGAGGGCGACACTAGTGATAAGAAGGTGACACTGGTGATAAGAGGGCGACACTGGTGATAAGAAGGTGACACTGGTGATAAGAAGGTGACACTAGTGATAAGAAGGTGACACTGGTGATAAGAGGGCGACACTAGTGATAAGAAGGTGACACTGGTGATAAGAAGGTGACACTGGTGATAAGAGGGCGACACTAGTGATAAGAAGGTGACACTGGTGATAAGAGGGCGACACTAGTGATAAGAAGGTGACACTAGTGATAAGAGGGTAACAGTGGTGATAAGAAGGTGACACTGGTGATAAGAGGGCGACACTGGTGATAAGAAGGTGACACTGGTGATAAGAAGGTGACACTGGTGATAAGAGGGCGACACTAGTGATAAGATGGTGACACTGGTGATAAGAGGGCGACACTGGTGATAAGAGGGCGACACTGGTGATAAGAAGGTGACACTGGTGATAAGAGGGCGACACTAGTGATAAGAAGGTGACACTGGTGATAAGAAGGTGACACTGGTGATAAGAGGGCGACACTAGTGATAAGAAGGTGACACTGGTGATAAGAGGGTGACACTAGTGATAAGATGGTGACACTGGTGATAGAAGGTGACACTGGTGATAAGATGGTGGCACTGGTGATAAGAGGGTGACACTGGTGATAAGAGGGTGACACTAGTGATAAGAAGGTGACACTGGTGATAAGAGGGTGACACTGGTGATAAGAGGGTGACACTGGTGATAAGATGGTAACATTTGTGATAAGATGGAGACACTGGTGGTGAGAGGGTGACACTGGTGATAAGATGGTGACACTGGTGATAAGAGGGTGACACTGGTGATAAGGTGACACTGGTGATAAGAAGGTGACACTGGTGATAAGGCGACACTGGTGATAAGATGGTGGCACTGGTGATAAGAGGGTGACACTAGTGATAAGATGGTGACACTGGTGATAAGATGGTGACACTGGTGATAAGATGGTGGCACTGGTGATAAGAGGGTGACACTGGTGATAAGATGGTAACATTTGTGATAAGATGGAGACACTGGTGGTGAGAGGGTGACACTGGTGATAAGATGGTGACACTGGTGATAAGAGGGTGACACTGGTGATAAGGTGACACTGGTGATAAGAAGGTGACACTGGTGATAAGAGGGCGACACTGGTGATAAGGGGGTGACACTGGTGATAAGAAGGTGACACTGGTGATAAGAGGGCGACACTGGTGATAAGGGGGTGACACTGGTGATAAGAAGGTGACACTGGTGATAAGATGGTGACACTGGTGATAAGAGGGCGACACTAGTGATAAGAAGGTGACACTGGTGATAAGATGGTGACACTGGTGATAAGAAGGTGACACTAGTGATAAGAGGGCGACACTAGTGATAAGATGGTGACACTGGAGATAAGATGGTGACACTGGTGATAAGAAGGTGACACTGGTGATAAGAGGGTGACACTGGTGATAAGAAGGTGACACTGGTGATAAGAAGGTGACACTGGTGATAAGAAGGTGA
Source organism: Chrysogorgia sp. JL179-B06 (assembly GCA_035772405.1). Taxonomy (NCBI): domain Eukaryota; kingdom Metazoa; phylum Cnidaria; class Anthozoa; order Scleralcyonacea; family Chrysogorgiidae; genus Chrysogorgia; species Chrysogorgia sp. JL179-B06. Next base: position 1,067,904 of record JAYKKM010000439.1, read on the forward strand.
CACTGGTGATAAGAGGGCGACACTGGTGATAAGAAGGTGACACTGGTGATAAGGCGACACTAGTGATAAGATGGTGACACTGGTGATAAGAGGGCGACACTGGTGATAAGAGGGTGACACTGGTGATAAGAGGGCGACACTGGTGATAAGATGGTGGCACTGGTGATAAGAAGGTGACACTGGTGATAAGAGGGCGACACTGGTGATAAGAGGGCGACACTGGTGATAAGAAGGTGACACTGGTGATAAGAGGGCGACACTGGTGATAAGAAGGTGACACTGGTGATAAGATGGTGGCACTGGTGATAAGAGGGCGACACTGGTGATAAGAGGGCGACACTGGTGATAAGAAGGTGACACTGGTGATAAGAGGGCGACACTGGTGATAAGAAGGTGACACTGGTGATAAGAAGGTGACACTGGTGATAAGAAGGTGACACTGGTGATAAGAGGGCGACACTGGTGATAAGAAGGTGACACTGGTGATAAGGCGACACTAGTGATAAGATGGTGACACTGGTGATAAGAGGGCGACACTGGTGATAAGAGGGTGACACTGGTGATAAGAGGGCGACACTGGTGATAAGATGGTGGCACTGGTGATAAGAAGGTGACACTGGTGATAAGAGGGCGACACTGGTGATAAGAGGGCGACACTGGTGATAAGAAGGTGACACTGGTGATAAGAGGGCGACACTGGTGATAAGAAGGTGACACTGGTGATAAGATGGTGGCACTGGTGATAAGAGGGCGACACTGGTGATAAGAGGGCGACACTGGTGATAAGAAGGTGACACTGGTGATAAGAGGGCGACACTGGTGATAAGAAGGTGACACTGGTGATAAGAGGGCGACACTGGTGATAAGAAGGTGACACTGGTGATAAGAGGGCGACACTAGTGATAAGATGGTGACACTGGAGATAAGATGGTGACACTGGTGATAAGATGGTGACACTGGAGATAAGATGGTGACACTGGTGATAAGAAGGTGACACTGGTGATAAGAAGGTGACACTGGTGATAAGAAGATGACACTGGTGATAAGAAGGTGGCACTGGTGATAAGAGGGTAACACTGGTGATAAGAGGGCGACACTGGTGATAAGAAGGTGACACTGGTGATAAGATGGTAACACTAGTGATAAGAGGGTGACACTGGTGATAAGAGGGCGACACTGGTGATAAGAAGGTGACACTGGTGATAAGGTGACACTGGTGATAAGAGGGCGACACTAGTGATAAGAAGGTGACACTGGTGATAAGAGGGCGACACTGGTGATAAGAAGGTGACACTGGTGATAAGAGGGCGACACTAGTGATAAGAAGGTGACACTGGTGATAAGATGGTGGCACTGGTGATAAGAGGGTGACACTAGTGATAAGATGACACTAGTGATAAGATGGTGGCACTGGTGATAAGATGGTGACACTGGTGATAAGATGGTGACACTAGTGATAAGATGGTGGCACTGGTGATAAGATGGTGGCACTGGTGATAAGAGGGTGACACTGGTGATAAGAGGGTGACACTGGTGATAAGAAGGTGACACTAGTGATAAGATGGTGACACTGGTGATAAGAGGGCGACACTAGTGATAAGATGGTAACACTAGTGATAAGATGGTGACACTGGTGATAAGAGGGCGACACTAGTGATAAGAAGGTGACACTGGTGATAAGGTGACACTGGTGATAAGAAGGTGACACTGGTGATAAGATGGTGGCACTGGTGATAAGAGATGGTGACACTGGTGATAAGAAGGTGGCACTGGTGATAAGATGGTGACACTGGTGATAAGATGGTGGCACTGGTGATAAGATGGTGACACTGGTGATAAGAGGGTGACACTAGTGATAAGAAGGTCACACTGGTGATAAGAAGGTGACACTGGTGATAAGAGGGTGACACTGGTGATAAGAAGGTGACACTGGTGATAAGAGGGTGACACTGGTGATAAGATGGTGGCACTGGTGATAAGATGGTGACACTGGTGATAAGATGGTGACACTAGTGATAAGAAGGTGACACTGGTGATAAGAAGGTGACACTGGTGATAAGATGGTGACACTGGTGATAAGAGGGCGACACTAGTGATAAGATGGTGACACTGGAGATAAGATGGTGACACTGGTGATAAGATGGTGACACTGGTGATAAGAGGGTGACACTAGTGATAAGAAGGTGACACTGGTGATAAGATGGTGACACTAGTGATAAGAAGGTGACACTGGTGATAAGATGGTGACACTGGTGATAAGAGGGTGACACTAGTGATAAGAAGGTGACACTGGTGATAAGAAGGTGACACTAGTGATAAGAAGGTGACACTGGTGATAAGATGGTGACACTAGTGATAAGATGGTGACACTGGTGATAAGATGGTGACACTGGTGATAAGATGGTGGCACTGGTGATAAGAGGGTGACACTGGTGATAAGAGGGTGACACTGGTGATAAGATGGTGGCACTGGTGATAAGCTGGTGACACTGGTGGTGAAAGGATGACACTGGTGATAAGGTGACACTGGTGATAAGGTGACACTGGTGATAAGATGGTGACACTTACAATTATCTTCACTCAAGAACTGTTAGTATAGTTTATGAAGCAAAAATAATGTAATTTAATGTTACAGCATACTTTAGTTTAATGAAAACCTGAGAACTAACCAAAACACTAAACGAATACAAATATCGACAACATGAACATATACCTTTTCCACAATATCGTATACTTTATGTAATAGTACACGTAAAAACTTTCTCGTTGTTTCCTGCTTGCTGCTTTCAACTGATTTGGATATGGATGTGACGTATTGCAGCGTTGCTTCTAACAAGCTAAAACAAAACAGAAGTCAAGAGATATTGCACAAATTTTCGAATATTCGAAATATAGAAATACATCTTTGTTTTTGTTTAGAGTAAAGTGGACATTTATTTTGGAATAGTGGCAATATTCCAAGTTAAATCAATGTAATATTTTAAGTGGCTAAAAATAATGGAGAAAATAATAATGCGTAGTAGTTTCGTTTGTGAAATAACAGAATATTGACAGGAATACGGGAGATATTTTACTAGGTAGTTGCACTAAGGCCCGTTTTAGATGTCGAATTTCACAGTTTTCACAGTTTTCACATGCAAATGAGCGTAATCTATTGTTTGAGCTAATTTGCATTGAGTTCGGTACATGAAAAGTTCGACGTTTGAAACGGGCTTAAGGGTACGGCATTTATAAAGTCACACGATACCACTAAATGGTTCTGCATAGAAATCCCACCGTTTATAGATATAATTTTCAAATCACTCCAGTTTCGTTCAGGTATCGCGTGAGCGTAAAGACCTTTTCTGACTTTTTAGCGCCGTTTTCAACTCGCTTCTACATCGTGTGAACGGCGTCTAATGTCTTAAATTGTGACGAGAAATATGAAAGTCGCAACATGTGACGCAACATGTGACAACGTTAAAGTGGGACGAGAAATCGGATATGAATGTCGGATCGATACTGAGATACGGATAGGTGTGAACGATACCAACTTTTCCGAACTGACAATCGGATTTGTAAAAGTTGAACGTGTGAACATGCTTTAAAGAGATTGAATAAAAGACGTTTAAAATGACGGTTAAACAAAAACATTCATCAACAACAACAACAACAACAACAACAACAAGACAATTGGTTGGTTATTTAACAGAATTGTCAGCAGTTGCATATACCTTAAACAAAAATGATCCATTTTCTCATGTTTTTCACCAGACCAAAGTGCAATCTACAAATAAAATATTTTGTAAAACTATTTTTCAGCAACAACAAAAAAAAAAGACGTAGTACACGACGTTTACGACCAGGCAGTTTCCTGATAGAGGGCAATTTTCTTTGATTCTGCAGTTGCATGAGTTTTCTTCATTAACATTCTCAACAGAAGAACTCAGATCTTTTCTAAGTGCCGACCCAAGATTAACTTTCAAATTAACCGCCTGAAACGCATCATTACACGTCAAACACATAACGTCACGCACCGTTAAATGAATAATCACACCGAATCTTAATCAGTTGCCTGAAGATCGTCCAGCAGTGTGAAACTCCGAGTAACAACAAACATTTACGCCGTATTGTAAACTGACTAACTAACTCACTCGATTCCATTATGTGGCATGGAAAAAGACAAAAGCGGTCGGCTGACGTGATCTGACGTGAGCCGTGCGTCTGTCCTCTATTAGTAGAAACTGACCATGGTCCATTACAAATGCTGCATTCTGATTGGCTACTCAACCATTGTCTATTCGTAAAAGACCATGATGGGATTGATGGGGAAACGCGCTCAAAACAATGGCAGAAAACTCTGGTTTTGGGGAGGTTTCAGATGAGTTATGTATATATATATATGTATATATATGTATATATATATATATATATATGTATATATGTATATATATATATATATATGTATATATGTATATATGTATATATGTATATATGTATATATGTATATATGTATGTATGTATGTATGTATGTATGTATGTATGTATGTATGTATGTATGTATGTGTATATATGTATATATATGTATATATATATGTATATATATATGTATATACCGGGTGACCCAAAAAAAAGTACTCCGGTTTGATTCATAATAACTTCTAAACGAGTGAAGCTATTAAACTGAAATAACTTTCATTAGATAGATGGAAGACTAACTTAGATTTTGAAATATGACAGTTGTATTTTACTTAAAAATTCACGGAGATATTAATGTTCAAACTCGGTAGCATATTTCTGGATGTGTCTAAAATATGCAAAAAACGCCGTATCAAATTCTTAATGTTGGATGTCTCTGGGGAGTTGCATGTTATGTCTTATGGAGTTATGGTTTGATTGTGTTTCATTCTGAGTTTATTCTGAACATGAACAAATTTGGAATGTACCACATGATCAGCAACCGTAGAATTTAGAAGAGCTTCGCAGCATGCCGTAATCTAGAACAACGAATGATCCATGACTCCTTCGACGCAATGGTGTCACGGGCTAGGCAGTGCATTCGTGCTAGAGGACACGCGATTCCGAACGAATAAATCTTGCTTGTATTTTGTAAATAATAATACTTCGTTTCATAATAAACAATTTGTCAAGTGTCATTTATTTACTGCTAATAGTGCGTGTTTCAGTTGAGCAAAGCTTGATTAATATTTGATACGGCGTTTTTTGCATATTTTAGACACATCCAGAAATATGCTACCGAGTTTGAACATTAATATCTCCGTGAATTTTTAAGTAAAATACAACTGTCATATTTCAAAATCTAAGTTAGTCTTCCATCTATCTAATGAAAGTTATTTCAGTTTAATAGCTTCACTCGTTTAGAAGTTATTATGAATCAAACCGGAGTACTTTTTTTTGGGTCACCCGGTATATATGTATATATATGTATATATATATGTATATATATGTATATGTATATGTATATGTATATGTATATGTATATGTATATGTATATGTATATGTATATGTATATGTATATGTATATGTATATGTATATATATATATATGTATATATATATATATATATATATATATATATATGTAATGTTTAAAAAACGAGCAGCAGTGTTTTATCAGATATAAAACACGAGGCGCAGCCGAGTGTTTTATATCTGATAAAACACTGCTGCGAGTGTTTTAAACGGCTTAAAAAACGACCAGCATTTGGTAAGTTCGTCGGCGTAGTAATTTTGAAAAATAACGTTGTCTAAGCCGAGAAAATCAAAGCTAAAGTTTATGTAAATTAGGATGAATCTTTATCACATATAAAGATACGTCCTTTGCGTTTTCCTCATGAATTATTAATGAGTTTTTAAAATATATATATAAATTGTAGATAAATTAAAGACAAGACATCACTTTGCTGTTACTCCGAGTTTCACGCTTACGCGATCGTCAGACAGACTTTAATGAGGAATACACGTGCTCCAACCTATATATATATATACCTTACTCTAGTTTATTTACATGTGACGTTATTTGATTAATTATTCTGTGTCTATTATTATGGCGGTTTATGGATTTCCGGGTCTATTCATATTATGTTACGATATGACGTTATGTCATGTTATTCGGTTATTAAAGTTTTTTTAGAATAGAACTTGTTCTCGTGACGGCATTTTGAAATTAATTTTGATTTTTTGTTGAGAAGGTTGACTTTATCGGCTTTAATGATGTAAAGTTTTTCAGCTAAACAAAGGTTGCATCTTTTGGATTTGTTGTTGTATGGGCTTGCTGAGGTGATGATTGACCAGTTGATTGTATAGTTTTCCCTGTTGTCTTTGAGTTTCCAGATATGTTTTGAGAGTTCAGTGCTGTTGGCGTTGGAGTTCAGTCTGACGATCGCGTAAGCGTGAAACTCGGAGTAACAGCAAAGTGATGTCTTGTCTTTAATTTATCTACAATTTATTACGCTATGCAAATTAATGCATTGAGCACTCTACCGACAGTACAAACTCAATTCACCAGATTTATATATATATATATATATATATATACAGGTATATATCTTCTTTCTTGTTTAATTAACATAAGTGAAACACTAGTGTTTGATGTTTCACAGCCCATTCACGTGACGGAATGGAGCTGACTGATTGAGTAAAATTCTCATGAATTATTAATGATTGAGGGAAGGTATAAGGAAAATGAGGTAGAGATGGGGGAAATGAGGTAGATAAGGGGGAAATGATGTAGAGATGGGGAAGATCAAGTAGAGATGGAGGGAGATCAGGTAGAGATGGGGGGAGATGAAGTAGAGATGGGGGAGATGAGGTAAGAGATGGGGAGAAATGAGGTAGGAATGGGGGGAAATGATGTAGGGATGGGGATGATCAAGTAGAGATAGAGGGAGATCAGGTAGAGATGGGGGGAGATGAGGTAGAGATGGGGGGAGATGAGGTAGAGATGAGGTAGAGATGGAGAAAATTAGGTAGATGGAGAAAATGAGGTAGAGATACGGAAAAGTAGAGATGGGAAAGGGAGGGAACGTATGGGGAAACGAGGAGTGGGGAAAAGACGACGTAGAACACCCACCTTTTCTACAAGGTCGTCATTTCCAAGAATGCTAAGTACAAGCTCAATCCCAGATAACTTAAATTGGTGTAACTCTTTCTCAGAATGCGAGTTGACGTCAAAAACAATACCAGAAGTGTCAGAGTAACGTCTTTTGTTGTATCCTACGAAAAATCCAAGAAAAAGCATTCCAGAAATTAGACAAAATAATAAATTATAAATTCTATGAAAGTGAAACAAACCTTCTGGTTTCTCTTCTGGCAGTGAACTCAAGTATTTTAAAAGTTGGACAAGTGAACTCATCTAAAAAATATTTGTTTACATTAATGAATTCAACTGATCAACCATAGCTTTAGCTATTACTTAATTTATATTACATGTAAGTAATATGTTAGACACTAACCTGTATCTCTGGTGAAAATTCGTTACATAAGGAATTGCAGAAGATTAATCCAGAATGCTTTGCATCTCCCTGGACAAACCAAAAAAGTGAACAATGTCCACGATTTCAACAACGCATACTGGGAGACAGGGGTGGTGCAAGAGAGGGTTACAGCCCCCCCCCCCCGGTTGGGGAAACATCGGTTCTAATAGCAAATTTTCCATCGAGTGATTTATACTAGTGATGAAATAAGCAAGGTATATATGAAGGGACATTTCGTAAGGAAAATTGTATGTATGTAACAGAAAGGTCCTTCTTGTTACTCCATTGTTGAGGTTGAAATCTCGTTCCCAGGGCCTGATCTCCGCTGGCTCGTTTTGGTTTACGTGTGTGGTATTTAGTTTAAAGTGGGGGTTAATTATATGATAAATGGACTGGTCACGTGCTACAAACCTAGCTCTCTGATTGGACAATTTACAGTTGAGGTATAATATAGGTAGATATCTCATATTTATCAAATATTGTTTGGAACAGGAAGTGGGAGCCCTGAATTGAAACTAGGAACGTCAGAATATGACTATACAACGTCAGAATATGTGAATTGATTAGATATATTAATTATATTAAAAAGCAGTTGATAATAATTACCTCTTGCATTATATCTTTGTTTGATATTTTTTCAAACAATAACGCTAAACAAACATGAAGATAATTTGCAGTTCCCACCGTGGTCAAAAGATGAACAAATATTGGTAAACGACGATGTTCAGGAACATGAGGAAATGCATCAACAAAAACACGTAAAACTTTGGTCGCTAAAATTTGAATATTTCCTTGTTTTTTCTCAGCCTGAAAAGGAATGAGACAATACCTTTATTATGATTTTGGAGCGTTATTGATACCTGTACTTTAGAAATATGTCGCTAAAACCTAAAACCTTTGTGCTGTTCTCAAAATATTTATTAATTTATTAAAGTACAGTTTCCTGTCTGGCCCAGTCAAAATTGGTCGTATAAGAATGATGAAGTCGTGAATCGAAAAACACGGCACACGGTAAGACATGATTCAATTTTGGATTTTTTCAGCCCGACAGGAAATTAAAGTAAATTTGAATATGTTTCCATTGCTATAGAAATTCAGCATCATAATTGGTTTTCTTTTATTCTTGATATAGCTACAAATCAACCTTTCAAACCTTTATAAGGGCTGGAACAACAGCTTCTACAGTTCTCTTGATCACTTGAAAACTGTAAGTATCATCTTGCCTCATCACATTAACTCCCATGAACGTGAAGATTGACATTATATTATGCAGAACTTTCTCCTGAAAAGATGAATTTAGAAAATATGAATGAGAAAAACCATTTTGCACGACTCTACTAGGTCAGATTGCAAAGAGTACAGCATCGAGATATTTCAAGTGTAAGCTAACATTGGGGATCTTAAGGTAGCTCAAAGATGACATAAACATATTTTTTTATTTTCGCTACTTTTTATTTTTTCGCGATTTTTCAGATTCACGAGAAGGAACTTAGCCCTTTATAGGTGTTTTCGAAAGAAATAACCATGCTTCTATGATTTTGTATTTGTATATTACAAATAGTCACAGTTAAGGCTACGGTGACGTGGGTATCCTGATTAAATATTATTATTATTATTTAAGCAATCGTGAACTACTTTAGGCTTGGTTTTACTGCAGCAGAAATTTTAGGTAACCAAGGAGCCTACCAGTACCTCTCAATTCTTGTTCCACAGCCTGAACAACAACATTCATATTGGTGGGATTCAACCTTCTTCTACAACCATGGCTTTGTAGTATTCTTCTTAGCTGCCGTAGACTAAATCGAACTCCGTGAATACTGACGAGAAAACCTAAAATTTCTGCTGCAGTAAAACCAAGCCTAAAGTAGTTCACGATTGCTTCATTGCGTCCTATCGATTGATTCACAGTAGAATATTGTGGTAAAATAGCCTTTACAGTGATTATTTGTAATATACAAATACAAAATAATAGAAGCATGGTTATTCCTTTCGAAAACACGTATAAAGGGCTAAGTTCCTTCTCGTGAATCTAAAAAGTAACGAAAAAAGTCACGAAAAAATAAAAAGTTGCAAAAAAAGTCTCGAAAATAAATATGTCATCTCTGAGCCACCGTACGATCTAGTCCATTGTTCGAGTTTAGCGAACGATATAACTTGATAAAACATAATAAAATATACGTTAAAATGTACCGGAAACAGTTGAGCAGCAATAGCCAACAAGGAGAGGGCATGGTGATGAGTTTGAGGATTTCCAGATACTCGTATGCAATGAATTATTTGTTCAACACTGAAATGATCCTCACTAAGTACACCTGCGAGGTAATGAATAATAGTAATAATAATCAAATGCAAAATATGGACAACATTAAACATTCGTATTTACAGCTTCAATCTACCTGTACCAACACGGTGTGTATATACAGAGTAAACATCAGTTTTCCTTTCTTATTATTTATATATCATATGCATACAGTTTTTGAAATGTAATACAGAAAAAAATGTACATGTTGTTTTCGTGAGAAAAAGCATACCTCTCGTTTTCCCTGATTTTCCTTCATCAATATGCGTTTGACAGATCTTCAACATTGTTGATAATAAAAGTTGCCGGAGGTAATCTGATGACGTTTGTTCAGACATTTCCAGACACCTGAAATAACAAAGTAAAGCTTAAAGGGCCTATATCATGTTTGTGAGTTCTGTCTATTTATAATCTTTGGCACTTTCTGTCAAAAGTTGCTTAATATTACAAATATAACCTGGTTTACTAAGGAAGTGACGTCAACCCAGGGAAACGCAATGTGTGACGAAAAGAGTTTGAGAGTAAACCATGTCGCTAGGTTGACCTTCATATAAATAGTAAATTAACTATCTTCGTAGTACACTGTTAAATCACTGCGCAATGTCTTTACATGTCCTCGTATCCAGCGTCTTATCTCCGCTCACCGCCCACCCCGCTGCATAAGACCCTGGGTACGAGGTTGACGTCCCTTCATATGAATAGCAGGCGAAAAAGGCACGAAGATGAGACTTTAGTTGATGATAATATGAAGGAATTTTTATCAGAAAGTGCCAAAAATATAAAAACCTAGACATGAGACAGGCATTTTAACGAAGGATGTTGTAAAGATGACAACAAACTGAGGAAAAACATTGAAGCAGACAAAGAAAAACAAGGTTACGGATAAGAAAGGACTTGTTTGTCCCAGGCAATAAACAGGAAAACAACGTTATTTCTTCATTCTGATCCACGAGTCGGCCATCTTCACGAACAACTAGCAATTTAACACTTTTTAATTAATATACACGTACATTGATAATATTTTGAAGAGAATCGGAAGAAGAGTTTCTGGTTGGGTAATGTTATCTTTGGTTTGAAGTAATTCAATAATAACAACAACTCTTTGCCAAAATAAACCAAGGGAAGAAGACGAATCTTCAGAAACCACGGTTCTAGCAAAATGAAATAAGAAACAATTGACAACTGTACATTTCTGAAATACTTTGGAAGGAGCATGAAGACAATAATTCATCAACAACAGAATAAAGAATGGTAAGTCGAAAAACAAAAACAAGAAAAATGAAAAAGTTATGAATTAAACTTGCACAACACACCATAGTGCAGCCTGTAACCTGAAACACTAAAAGTGAAATACTAAAATATTGAATTTAGAATAAAAGAGACGAGATGATTAATTTTGGAGAACATTATATCAGGATGACATCTGAGTCTTGTTTGTGCATGTGATCTCGCTCATGATAACTTTCACAACTACATCACTACTACCAGTACCATACTTTCACCACTAACTAGTAGTACCATACCTGTACATTCACCACTAACTAGTAGTACCATACATTCACCACTAACTAGTAGTACCATACATTCACCACTAACTAGTAGTACCATACATTCACCACTAACTAGTAGTACCATACATTCACCACTAACTAGTAGTACCATACATTCACCACTAACTAGTAGTACCATACATTCACTATTAACAGTACCATACTTTCACTACTACTTGTACCATACTGGCCATCTCAATCTCATCCTCAAACTCTAACATTTAACAGACAAATTTAAAGACATGATATAATATAAATTACTTTGATTTTTTCGTTTTACGTGTTTTCCAGTCTTCGTTGTTCAACTTTGTCAGTTCTGTTTCTATTTGATCGGCAGATATAGGTATCTGAATAAAAGACCACAGAGGAATCTACATTGACATACTGTTATCATCACCAAACAGAAATAACGTCAAATAAAAATTCTCTAATTTCTTACCAGTTTAAGAACATCCTTAAGTTTCGCTGATATTTTAGGATCACTCGTTTCCATGGAAACATCGATCAATTTACCAAGTACTATGCCTTCAATATGATCATCTGTCATGGCTTCAAAAAACTCAGCAGATATCTAAACCAAAGATGTAATTAAAAGGAATTGATGTGGTGCCTATCATAATCGACGTTCGCTTTGAAATTCCAAAGCATTTGAAATACCATTCTGTTTAGTAGATTATATTAAAACAAAATATAATATTTATATCGAGGCATGGACGAATGTCAAGCTCAAATGCTGAGAAAATGTTTCCGAGCCCAAGACAAGGATCTAACCTGTAACCTTCACATCGCTAGTGAAGACGCTCTACCATTGAACTACCGAGACTCAGATGGAGAGCGAATGTTACAATGTCGTATTATACATGTAATGTCGGCATTATGTGATATATTTACTATTTATACGGCAGTCAGTTGAAATGGTGGACAACTTTGTAGAAGTTATAGGTACAGGTCGTGGCTGTTTAGCATACCGCGCATACTTAGTACGGGATAGGTTTAATTAATTATCAGTGTAATTTCAACGGAGTCGAATAGACGTGGAAAAATATAACTTTATTGCAGGTAAACACAAAAACAATATCCACTTTTAAGATGAGCAAAAACAACGCCGAATCACCATGACGACAGCCCCCCAACGGACTTATCACGCGAGACAACTCTCGCGATATAAACGTGCGCGAGATAATTAAGTAATATAACAAAATATTACAATCGGACAGACACATCAGAGTACGCGGTCAAAGGATACTTTGGAGTTAAATGGATTACTCTTCCATTTGTCTTATTTTTCGTATGTAATTGTAAATAAACCTTTTAAAACGTTTATCCCGGTGTCGTAGTAAAGTGAACCGCAAGCGCACCTTACACTATGTTACATGTTTGATCCAGGTATCGCCTGTCAACTTCAACCTCGCACAATCATTATATCATTGTATACAAATGCGCATACTAGCAGATACAAAGAATGACTAAACACAAGAAGGTTTTTGACTAAAATATCTTAATGTGTAATAAAAAGGTTCATAATCCATTTTATGTGTCCGTTTTTATCTTCACTGTCGAAGCAAAGTTAGTGAAAAGTAGATCTCATAATAAAATAGGGAAATAAAAACCCAATGTAGTATACCTGATTAAGAATGGCTTCCTGTGGTGACATGTGACCATTGGAGAAAGGAATGGAGAAGTTAAAAAGTTGAAGAAATATTTCAAAAAGCTTCGGTTCAGTTTCGAGAAGATTGACAGTAGTTGGGTTAAATTTTTGAATAAAGTAGAGTAGGATTTGACTTTGGTCTGATGAACATTCTAACAAACAAAATAATAAAAGAGTGTAAATAACACGGTTTATTTTTCATTAATAGTGAGCGCACAGAGTCATGGGCAACTTGATTGGCTGCAGGGGCGGGCAGGAGATATTTGACCACGGTTACGCAATGGCTCGGCGATCGAAGCGGCGCCTGCGATACGCTAATGATATACACCGCATTAATATATTCAAGATGGCGCTGCCAAATCGCATTCTGGCGTGCTCCCTTAATTATAGCTGAAATAGTTTTTAATAATTAATATCTGAAATAATTTTTATGTCGCTTGTTTTTAACAAGAAAATGAAAATAATTTGAATTAAGCTGGACATTTTTTAATCATACCGAAAATACATTATTTTGTTTATTTTTTCTTAGCCAAATAATGCATTTCTAGCGAACTAAACTCAACATGTTATGAATAGGCATGATGCTAACTATTGAGCAACTCAAACTCAGATGGCAAAGCCAAAGGTTACTTGGGTCCGAGTTAGTAATATTTAGAACATCTCACTGGTATTCATGAGAAGGTTGTGGTTCCCATTTCATATCCTTAGAAAAAGTAATACATAACTCAATGATTTCCTCGATCATTAAACTCAGGTTAAGCATTTTTCATCAGGAACAATAAGAAATAAATGTTATTTGCCGGGTTTTTTTACGATTTTAGTTATCTTTGGTCTTATATATAATATACTTTTATTTTTTTATTTTTTTTATTATTATTTATTATTTAAATTTTTATTATTATTTAAATTATTAAATAAAATTTATTTTAAATTTAAATTTTAAATACATTTTTAAATAAAATTATTAAATAAAATTATTATTTAAATTTTTATTATTATTTATTTTTATGTTCTTTATTTTTTTTCTCATATATAATATATAATAATAATAATTGTTCTTGGACCCATGTCTGCATTTCTGAGACCTCGGGTGTCATTTAGACGTACCAACGTAAATGACCAGAGGTTTTATTAATATTTGTCATAGCAGGCTACGTTTCAAAAATAGATGTCTGTGTCCAGAAAATGTCGCCAGAAAATTACGTATAAAGTGTCGCCCAAAAATTACAGTACACAAAAAATAACCAGCGGTAAGAGGAAAAACAGGCTGCGGTAAACAGCCGGTAACTGCCTATTAATGAAAACTCTGTACAACGTATATGTTTTATGAATGACTGAATAAAATAAAGTATTTTGGGGGAAAAGAGAAAGAGAGATTTCTCAGTAGCAAAGTAATAATAATTAACTTACGAACCTTTTCTCTTTAAATAACAGTTTATTATCATCTCCATAGAAGGTAAACATCTCAGTAAAAATATCTGAAATGGAAGTAAGATATGGAAATTACATTTTTTGTTCGCTAACAAAACATCTGGAAATGTTTTGGTTACTTGAGATATTTGAATTTAATTTCACATAATTAGTTTTTTGTATCTACTTATCTACCGTGCCCATGAAATTACAAGCCGAAAGTGACCCGCAACGTTAAGAAGATGGTAAAACTATTTGTAGAATTCATTAATAATTCATGATTAAAAAACAAAATAAATTAATATTTAATCAACACTTTAACACAAGATTTTAATAAAATACACAATTTTCTGGGCAATTTTCGAGATGACTTGTTTTTACCTTTCTGCGACTTTCAAGCAAGTAACATTAAGAATATATTGTTGTAAGAGCATTGAGACTATTATATAATTCTCCTAATACGTCTTTTATTATTATTATTATATCAAATTTGATTCACAAAATAATCACGTGACAAAATTAAAACGTCTTTCTTATTTTTAGCGTCGATCAGTGAAGAAGCAAAACGGGGGGTGTATCAAATTAATACAAACAAGACGCCCGCTAGGCGTTAACTCGGGCTACTTGTGCTTAATTCCTGTAAAACACACAATAGAATGGGAAACATTACACCACGGGCGGAGAGGGAGGGTGAGCACGCCATTTATCCCGGTCAGCGGCAAGCAATCGTCTTCTGGACAATCTTTTTTAGTATCCGCGAGAGATGCCTATATTACGATAATATAATATACATCATAGAACTGTATGCTAACCCAAAACAACTTAGATCCTAACCCTAAACACCCCGCCCAATGGGTTTTCTAACCCTAACCCCTGCGACACAAGAAAGCTAAGTAAAAATCCTATTACTAACCATAATACTAATAAAAGGATCGTCCAGAAGACGACTGTTTGCCGCTGACCAGGATAAATGGCGTGCTCACCCTCCCTCTCCGCCCGTGGTGTAACGTTTTCGCAATAGAATAGACACAAATCAATCTTCTTTTTGCAAATTCCGCGATTTGTAACCCTATAGGTAACTAAGGTACAGCTAACCGTGATCGGTGTGTGCGATTGTAAGTAGTGTGAGTGTATTTATGATCAAGATACTTGCCAGCCATATTCCTACTATATTTCTTTGGATAGTTTGAGCAAACACTTGAGCAATAGGGACCAAAGAAGATAGCGCATGAAGATGAGAACACTGCGTGGCTTCGCAAAGCCTATCGGGATGACCAGAAAAATAATACAGAAACGCTGCCGAAACGCAAGTAATTAGTAGGAGGTGAAACAAATCAAAAAGACCAAACCAAATGAGAAGCCATTGCTTTTGTTCGCACATGTTAAACAAAAACAATAACTTCAGAAGGATTAACTGATTAAGGATTAACTCCTACACGCTACACTCGTGTATTTCGGCAGTACACCAGCCTTTAAAAATTTTCAATATCTACACTGCTTATATCACATTTGCATCCTTTAAGACATTTATGTACATGCAAAATTACTGTATACATCAATGACGTAACTATAGGGGGGCAGGGTTGGCGGTCGCCCCCCCCCCCCCCACACACACACACACACCATCTAGATGGGCATCTGTCTGAAAATTCTAATACCCTGACGGAAATTTTCATGCGAAAAAATCTCACACTCAATTCGAAAAAATTACCACATTGCTCAGACTTGCTCTAACTTTGCCGGTTTCCTCAGCTTATGATGAGAGTGCATTCAGGTGCCTTAAGCGAGTCAAAACTTATTTACAGAGTACAATGACAGAACACCGTCTTTCTAATCTCACATTCATTGCTATAAATCGCGAGCATGTCTCATCCATTCCAAAAGCTATTTTTAAACGCAAGAACAAGGAAAATGTTTAATCTATAAAGTAATCTAAAACTATATGTTGAACTTTTCGTATTGTACATATTCTCGGCTTAGCAACCAGATCAGAATATACAGTACTAATATTGACTTTCTAACCGTTTACAGTTTTTTGTTTGCTAATATAATACGGAAAGACGTAATTTAAAACAATTAAGATGAATTTATGTATATAAGACACGAGTAGAAATGATTTAATGTTATAAATTAGTGAATAAATATGGAATTTTGCTACGTGATCACGCTCACATGACCACGCCCAGTTGTCGGAAAATCTTAATGCTCCCCCCCCCCCCCCCCCCCCCCCACTACAAATTCCTAGTTACGCCATCACTTGTCCTAATCCCAATCCTAACTACATCACCATCTCTCACGATGATCATTTCTTTTAACATTTTATAGCGATAATCATTTGTATAACTCAGGTAATTAAGGCGCAGGCTTGATAGTCTAAATCGTGAGAAATTGCATTTTTCCCCATAAAAAGTTTGGAATGCAGATCTGAGCTTGATTTTGGTTCATTGCATAGCTCTAGCGTTCACACTTGTAGCATTTGGATATCAAGAGAAATTGTGTTTATGATAAGCGGCAGATTTGATGCAAATTAGTTTTCTGGATTTATTGGAAACACGATTTCTCCACTCAGGTACACTTTGAGGGTAGAAAACTTTTCAGTAAACAAGACCACCATCGCCGGGAGCTATGCAATGAAGCTCAGATCTGCATTACAAACATTTTTATGCGTAAAAATGCAATTTCTCATGATTTAGACTATCGAGCCACCTTTCCACTTGCCTTATTGACCACCTTTTTCAATGTAGTTAAAAGAACTCGGACAACATGTGATGGTGTCTCTTTATTCACAATATGCTGAACCATGTACTCCACGACATCATCAGTTTGAATCTTGCCAGAACTTTTCCTGGATTTCGATTTTCTTCGGTCAGATGAGTTTCCAACAGAGAAAAAGTATCTTTGGAAAACACTGAATATTAAACAATACAATTATTGTTAATAATAATAGAATAGAAAGAACACTGAATATTGAACAATACAATAATAGTTATTAAAATCATAATAGAATACTATTAAAAGAACACTGAATATTGAACAATACAATATGTTTGTTTTATTTGAAAGAACTTTTAAAATAAGGAAGAATATTAATTTACAGATCTCTCATATTTCACTTGGTTCTTGAGATATTTAGACTTATGTGATATTCAAATGAGATAACCTATGACGTCAAGGGGTTTGCAATACATTTTAACATATTGGAAAATCGTGTATATCTTTAAGATTATTAAACGAAATCACTTGAAACTTTGCATGTGGATACAGACAACTAAACTGGAGAACATCATTCTAGTTTTATGGTCGCCATGGTAACAAATTAGTTTTCAGACATCTTGATTTCTAAAATAAAATTATTTGTTTTCTCTTCCATCACAAACATTTGCGGGTTGGTACTGGTTTAGCAGATTTTTACGGACTTAACCAATTCTAAACTGAAGTTTAAATTTGGTGCAACACATAGCTATGTCAGAAAACAAAGATTTTTTACAAAGAGACTTAGAGGTCTGGGAACTATATTATTACTATTAACACATTGAAACTTGAACAATGTTGTTCAGTTTAGTGGTTTGTATCCACATGCAAAGTTTCAAGTCATTTCGTTTAATAATATTAAATATATACACGATTTTCCAATATGTTAAAATGTATTGCAAACCCCTTGACGTCATAGGTTATCTCATTTGAATATCACATAAGTCTAAATATCTTGAGAACCAAGTGAAATATGAGAGAGCTGTAAATTAATATTCTTCATCATTTTAAAAGTTCTTTCAAATAAAACAAACTTAATTTTCGTTTCATAGGCACTTTAAGGGTTGGGACAAACGAAGCAACAAATCGCGGGGAAATGTTACAGGGACAAATCCCGTCGTATGCACCATGGGAAATCTTGTCGCGGTGACAAAATTTTGTCCCAGCAACATGTCCCATCGTATAAACAGCAACTAGCGACAAAATTAAAATAAACTAATCAAAGAACGTTATTTTCCTTTTCCTTCTCTGACATGTCCCTCAACATGCCCCCGCAATTTGTCGCCTCAAAGAGATATCAACAGGCGATGGTGGCAGGAAACAAGAGAACACAGCGTAGTTTGACTGCTGTAATATTTACGAGATTTTAGTTGAGCAATTTTGTTTTTTTATAATTACAGTTCTTCGTAAATATTATGCCTAAAGATTACTTAAAGTACCTGGTAATAAAGTATTCATCAGCTTTTATTTCCTCTGAAGACTCACAAACAACAGTGCCAAGTATAGTTGCTGCTGTTTTAACAGTCGAAAGAGAGATAATGAGAGCGATGGTCTGTAGGGCTGTTTGACGTATAGCCATCACTGGACTAGTCAAGCAAACGATGAGTGACGGAATTACTAAAAGAAGAAACAATGATGAAAAACATTTTGAGGTCACTTTTTAATTCATGTTTAATGAGTGCCATTAAACATGAGTTAAATGTTTATGAAAAGTAAAGTTGTTAAAAGAAAAGTAAAGTTAAAATGAAATAAAAAGTTGTTGATAAATTTATCGCTGCTTTTAAAGTGATTATACGGGGTTTGGGGATTTTACATATTTGTTATCTTTGGAATCTCTTGAGAAGAATTGCGAAATATCTTGTCGTGCGAAAATTTCATCTTCACGCCTTTTCGCTGTGTTAAAGTGATTTACTATTCACAGGAAATGATGTTAAAACAGGGACACGCAAAAACATTGCACATTGATTCAGCAGCAGTGAAATACAATGAAAGCCAACCTTTCTTTGTATTTCACAGTTGAATTAGTGTGCAATGACTTCGCGTGTCCCTGCTTTCACGTCATTTCCTGTGAATAGTAAATCAACTTTAGCAGGGAAAAAGATATGAAGATGAAATTTTCGAACGACAAGATATATTACATTTCTTCTTAGTAGAACCCAAAGAATACGAATATGTAATATTTCCAAACCCCAGATAGACACTTTTAACTTTAATATATAAAACTGAAAAACTAAAGTTAAAAGATGGTATTTAATCAAACAATCAGTGATCGAATATATTACAAAATGGTGTATATATGTATGCAGGGGCGTTCCAAAGCAGTTTTACTCTGGAAGGGGGACTAGGTTTAGGGACTGTGGTGGCATTCCCGGCGTCCAATACCCCTGAGGGTTGTAGGGTATGCCCTCAAAAATTTTAAATTTTGTAAGCCCTAGAAACGCATTTTAAGCTATTTTGGTCGCAAATACTGATCATATTCAGGTTTTTTCAGGTGTTCGATTTAATGCACATAATAAAAAAGCCACTATGGGGCTCATGATTCATAAACATTTCTAAAAAACCGACTTAAGCTGGATTTCGATTAAGCGAATATAGTCGCGCGAACGACTTTTTCCCATTGTTTTAAGAGCGCTCGTGTGCAACCAAGTAGAAAACCATTCAATTTATACAATAGAAAAGTCATCCGCGCGACTATATTCGCTTAATCGAAATCCACCTTTAGACTATAGAAATATTGGCATTCACCTTTACTTAAGTTAATTAAACTCAAATACTCAATGATATATTTTATCGAAGTCTAATATACAGTATATTATATATTATATATAAGAAATACATATTTTTATGTTGTTATATCCATGAGATGCAACGCTTGTGAGTGTTAAGGTGGATTTCGATTAAGCGAATATAGTCGCGCGGATGACTTTTCTATTGTACAAATTGAATGGTTTTCTACTTGGTTGCACACGAGCGCTCTTAAAACAAAAGGGAAAAGTCGTTCGCGCGATTATATTCGTTTAATCGAATCCAGCTTTAAAGTGCCCATGACCCCAAATACGATATTACGGATATAGATGCTACATGAAGTGAAAAGTTGAATGCCAAAATATTTTATGATTTGAGCTTTGCGTTGATGTGCTATAAAGATTTGTTTGTCAGAAATGCTAATGAGTGTGACGTCATTTACGGCATTTGGCTTTCTTTTCTGCTTTCCGTGGGATAGACTGCTTGAGGATTTGAGTGAAAAAGTTGATAAAATCTTTACTATAGCGGTCAAGTACAACTCAACGTTTGAGTTAGATTAATTTGCTTTAACAGTAGAATATTGTATCCGAAATGATGCCGTAAATGACGTCACACTCATTAGCATTTCTGACAAACAAATCTTTATAGCACATCAACGCAAAGCTCAAATCATAAAATATTTTGGCATTCAACTTTTCACTTCATGTAGCATCTATATCAGTAATATCGTATTTGGGGTCATGGCCACTTTAATACTAGAACTAAGGCTCCCTACAATAGCGAAGCGCGGTAATGACATCAGTATGTTTGTTTGTCTGAGTTTCCTATAAATTCTTGCATTCCAAACAATACAAAGAGTCATTAGGAATCACTTGAGCGTCAATTTCGGTTTGTTTGTTTCGGTTTGGTTCTATATAGTTGTTGGGTTGATTTTTAAATTATATTATCAAATATATATTTATTTCATTAATCTGAAGCCATGATTGGGCAAAATATTGGGGGTCTAATATCATCAAAATAAAATATGGGGGTCTGCAACCTCGAAGCACACATGCACGGTTCCTACTCCCTTTGCATGAACGAGCATATGTTGCTGGAAGCAATGACAATTTACAGTGATAACCAACCAAACAACTTATTATATAAAATATTTTTTCTTTTCCCAATTTTATATATTGATTTATGATTTGATTTATGATTTATTAACTTCGCCAACAATTACAACTATATACAGACGTACAATAACAACAAAACAAATGGCAGGGACACCGCTATATTGGTTGTGAACAAACATTTAGTCTTTTTAATATGTTAAAAGGTGTCGGAGCAATGTACTTTATAATAACACACCTTGTGAGTGCGGTGATACGATGTCCTCCACAGCTTTTTCATCAAGAGATTTTATCATTACTTGAGAAATATGAAGACTTTGTACGACAGTTACAGCACTTGAAACAGGAATGACAGACTTATCCTCAGCTGATCTTGCAAGGTTTGACCAGAAGAACGTAAGAAACTGCAAAAGATGCAATTTCTTAGGAAGGTGGACCTAAAGATAAAAATATGAAAAATGTTATCAAGAGTACGGGAAGCTTCAAAAGGTTTGTCTTTCAAACAACAACTGTCGTCAAAACTCAAAACCATTTCAAAAATTGTCCAAAGTCGCATAGAATAAATAAACTGCTGATGCAAGAACTTCTTTCCATGATTAAAGGGAAACTGGACCCAAAAAATAAATTACCTTTAAATAAAAGGCCTCTAAGTATAATGTTTAGAAATGTTAATAGTTTTACAGTATCTGCTCTTGTACTCGAGAAATAACGTTTTCATTCTCGTATTTTATGCGGGGTGTTGCTATAACCCGGGCGATGATCGAGGATGAGCATGAAATCTTGTTGGTCATCAGTCACATTGACTGGATAACATCAAGGGAATCGAGGTATATCATCTTCAGAATTTTGTCACTTAACCATGATATAACCGCTAACCCCAAAACAACTTAGATCCTAACCCGCCACCTAATGAGTTTTCTAACCCTAACCCCCCGCCTTAAAGGTCAACTATACCTTTTGAGGTTCTATTTTCCACCGAAAGAGATATCATCTAACTTTGTAAAAGTGAACAAAGAAATGAATTTCACGATATAGCGCAGGATTTATTGAGGAGTATTTCTTCGGATCTCTTGTTGCACGACCGCGTTTTGAGAAGAATGGCACTATTACCGGTATGACGTCATACTGGTAATAGGTTTATTGAACAAAATAATATACCTGACTTGCAGTGCTTGATATTTGGTTTGTCACTTATCACTCACCCAAGAGTAAACAGTATTCCAAACTTCACTAAAATAAAACCAAAATATACAGTATTTTATCCACGTATGACATCATTATGACATCACATACCGGTAGTATTAACCTCAAAAGGTATAGTTGACCTTTAAGTGTCTTCCTAACCGTCACACCTCGATTCCCTTGATGTTATCCAGTCAATGTGACTGCTGATCAACAAGATTTCATGCTCATCCTCGATCATCGCTTGGGTTATAGCAAATCCCATTTTATGCTTCTGGACGCCGCCATTTTCGAGTTTGTTCGACGGCTCAAGATTGATGTACAGCGGTGGTTTTCCTTTCAATTTTGACGTCATTGAGTGCAAGGAACAAAAAACAAGCACTTAAATCTTCACAATTGAAAAGAAAACCACCGCTGTACATCAATCTTGAGCCGTCGAACAAATTCTAAAACCCCGTCCAGAAGCATAAAATACGAGAATGAAAACGTTATTTCTCAAGCACAAGAGAAGATACCGTAAAAGTATTAACATTTCTAAACATACTTAAAGGCCTTTTATTTCAAACTAATTTTTTGGGTACAGTTTCCCTTTAATAATAGTATATTTAGCAATGTTGAAAAAAGCATGTTGCGAGTTATCATACTGTAGTTGTATCATAATTTGTTTCTTATTTTCGTTATCCTATTGATCAACTTCGTCATAAAGTCAAGTTTGTCCAACGACTCCAATTTGATGAACAGCGAGATCTTACATTTTTCTTAAATTGTGACGTCATTACGAGTCATGAACTACAAAAATGATCTTTTTTACTATTCCATTTTATTAAAAATTCACGAAAATTATCATTACATATAATACGATAACGAGAGTTTCCAATCAAGAAATGTTAAGACGAGTTGGTAAAGCATATTCTCTGATTTAAAATGTGTGAAAAATTCACTCTACATCGTGAGCATACATCTCTATTGTTCTCCGACAGTTGTACAATCAAGAAGATCATTACAAAAGTCTGAAAATAACAAAGGCCTGAGGACTAAGCCCTGGGGGGACTCCGAAATGAAGGGCCAATTGTAGTGCACTGGAATCGTTCACTGAGATAACCTTTTGCCCATGACAATAGTTGGCCTGTTATCCCTAGGTACCTCAATTTCTGAAATAAAATAGATGTGCAACAGCATCGAGTGCCTTTCTGAAGTCAATTAAGACCACGAGGAAAACTTTCTTTTGGTCTATATGTTTCTTCCAGGATATGGTCATGTGTACGAAAGCATATGGCGTTCCCATTATGTTTACTAAAACTCCTATTATCAGTAGGCTGCGTGCAGACGTTCTACCCGCCGAAAATGCAGGGGGAAAACGCGGGTGGAACGTCTACATGCAGGCTATATTATCAGCCAAGCTGTAGTAACTGTAAATTAGTGACAGTACAAGCGTTGTGTAGACAGTGTAGAAATATAAATACTTAAAAAGGTTGGTCTACTGCCAAAATAGTGTGTACATATGTGTACAATGTGCAAGATTATCTATCTTGTTTGAATATTAAAAAACCCGTTTAAAGTGCCCCTAACCTCAAAATGTTTTGTTGTCTTGTTTGGAAGAACTTTTAAAATTATAAAGTAACTTCTTTTGAAGATTTTCGTTTCTTTGCTTTCTTTTTGAGATATATCAGTTTGTTTGATATGGAAATATCTGGAATTTCATCACACATGCATAACTTATTGGAGAAATGTGTTTCTCTCTTTCATTATCGAACGAAATCCTTTAAAATCAAGAAGTTTGGTGTTGTGGGAGAAACGCACACACGTGTTATTCACACTTTAGTGTTTTTATTTCATGAACGCAAATATATATATAACATTCTCTGATAACTCATTATGCATGTGTGACGAAAGATATTTGCATATCAAACAAACTGATATATCTCAAAAAGAAAGCGAAGAAGTGACAATCTTCAAAATAAGTTACTTTATCATTTTAAAAGTTCTTCCAAATAAGACAATAAAAAATTTTGAGGTTAGGGGCACTTTAATGATTTCGAACAAAAAAGTAATGTAAATAATGAAACACGAGTCAATGTTGTAGAAAATACTAAATAGTATATATTAAAATGTGTACATACACAACTAAAAACTAAAAAGGCGCGAAAATTAAGCACTGAGCCAGCATTAGAGTTGTCAGCAAGCAACTTCATAAGTTTGGACAAATTTCTGTACAATTCTCGATCGCGGCAGCACCTACGAAATAAACAAGGCACATTCGCTAGCTAATGACCTTATGCTTTTTCATGCTCTTCGGCGTAAATCCGAATATCATGCACCACATGCAAAATGGCCCGCTATTTATCGCCATGTGTAAACGTGGGTTAACATGCATGAGCTGAAAAGGAAGTGAACAGTAAAACTTCAAAACGTCAACTATATCTCGTAAATAACCTTAATCACAGTTTCTAAACAGCTCTGAAATTCCTCTTCATATGCAAATTGTCGTCCTTTTCCTAAACCATCAAGAAGTACTTCAAAGATCGCCAACAAAATCTGAAAATATCAACAAAGAAGTCCGATAGCATATTATCCGAAAAAGAAAAACAATTACCTGAAGTTCAAAACATAAACTATATATAAAAACATGTGGCTAGTTATATATAAACCTATTTCATGCTAGAGATGAGCCGATTAATCGGTGGCCAATCATGAACACATAATCGGCCGATTAATGGCCAAAGCCGATTAATTCCACATTAAAAATAACCAATCTGGCTGCTGCTCGACTCCACAATTTCCCGAGTTACACAAGAATATGTTATTCAATACATCTGCTGTGCTTACTCATAGACTAGAAAGACATGTTGTTAACGCTTTGATTGCATTTAAATTGCGGCCGCCATTTTGTCCTGAACAAAACTTGCGTGGTTCGTGCGTGAAAACGACTCGTTTCCAGGTCAGACGCGGAAAAAGGGCGTCTTGGACAAACTACGGTTTTCGTACGGTCGTGGCTCTTTAGTATGGTGAAGGCTAAAAGGGATGACTCAAAAGGACCTTCACATTTTTTAGAACTACTAATCCTAAGCCTAATCTCAATCCTAACCCTAACCATAACCTTGATCCTAACCTTGATCCTAACCTTAAACCTAGCTGTTAGCGCTATGTAGGCTATTTAATTATCCATTGTTTGTATGTTAATCTGAGTCCGCATGTGCATAAATTACCCTAGTGATTGAGGCGTGGTATTTAGTTTATCATGACAAGTCAGTTGAAGGAAAGTGCCGTTGGTAAAAGACAGAGAATTCGAAGGTCACAGAAGTAAGTGAACATTGAACTATTAGAATAACGTTATATGTAAAGCTTATGCCAGTTTATTTGATCGTTTTGTAGTTTAAACCGTATTTGTGAACAAAGGAAATTACAAAGATTGAAGTTTAACAAAGCGCGTAAAAATCGTGGCCTGTAGGGCAAGATACACGAGTTAACAGATTCTTGCCTCTACGCCTTAACCATAGCTACCCGTAACCTAACGAAAAATTAAAAAAAACAAAAAACAGAAAGGTCCTTTTGAGTCATCCCTTTTTACCCAAAAGATTGAAATGTGGAGAAAGGATTGTAACCAACCCCAAAACAACAATGATCCTAACCCTAAGGAGTTTTCTCACAAACACAGCCGGGGGGTTATAGGGTTAGAAAACTCCTTAGGGTTAGGATCTTTGTTGTTTTCAGGTTGGTTGCAGTCCTCTCTCCACATTTCTACCTTTTGAGTAAACTAAAAGTCACGACTGTTTTCGTACGGCAGTTTTTCTGTGTATTATTGCGAGAAGCGGCAAAAACAAGATGACGCATATTTTCAAGTATTTTTATAAGAACTTGTACATAATCGGCAAACGGCTGATTAAGCGTTATTATTATATGGCACAAGCTACTTCCGGTGAAATTGCTTGCTCTGATTGGCTGAGACACGTCACGTGCCGGTCCGTTATTTCCCGTAATGGACCGGTCCGGATTACGGATTTTGTCAGCCATTTTGTTTAAAACGATAGGAAACTTTGAAAAGCAGCAAAAAATGAACGAATTTAGTAAATTAAGCACTAAATCATCTACGAGTCGGACGATGAACAATTTATAAGAGAGTCTTACTATCATGAAAGCAATAGAAGAACAAGAACAAGATTGAAAATGACGATTCTATCATTCAAACGTATGTAAACACAGTAAAGTATGTTGTTTAAAATTAAAAAGCCATGCCATATAATAAACCTCTTATTAACCTCGACCGCTTGGTCATTACGGGAAAATATAAAAAACCGTACTGTCAAGACCTCGGTCTGATATTTTCCCTTAATGACCGCGCTCTCGGTTAATAAGAAGTTAATAATCAGCCGATTACAGATTATTGAAAAATGGCTGATTAATCTGCTCATCTCTATTTCATGCGACGCGGCAAATTTAACAGTCTGACTTTATTGTAAGTTAAGGTCAGTTATAATAACAATATAATAAGTTATTGCATTGAAATAATATTCTATGCCATAAAATATGCTCACAACAATACCTGAGTATACTGCTCTTCTAGTTGGTTTCCGCTGACACAAGTCCACCAGACTGTCGTCTCTTTTCGAGGTACAGGCAGACATTTAATAACTTCCTCCAGTAAATACAGGTAAATTCTTGATTTAACGGACTCTACTTTTTTGATATTTTTTCTTTTCATCATATAAATATAATTTGATATCAAATGAACAGGTACAATTCCACAACCATCTCGCCGTTTCTCTAAAACCTGCTTATCTAATTCCTAAAAATAAAATGTGAAGAAAAAAAATTCAATTTTTAATTTTTAGCTTCGCCAAAAAAAAGGAAACAAAAAATACAGAATAATAAACAAGTAATACAAAAATGGCAGGCTAATAGCAACAGCAGAGACAATTACCGCTCAGACACCTTTGTGTAGATCAAAAAGCGTAGATCTAAAAGCGTAGATCTAAATGCGTGGAGTTCTAAATGCGTGGAGTTCTATAAATGCGTGGAGTTCTAAATGGGTAGAACCTGTACTAACATACGCTGAAGGCGTTTCATAACAAAACCAGGAAGGGGGTAGAAAATCACAATAGTTTACTTTTGAAACTACTTCTGATTCTAGTAAGTGTTTTTCAAACCTAAAGTCTGCATAATTCTTTCTCTTCCTTAAAGAACATTGGCAACAAAAAATAACTACTTTTTATATCGAAGTATGACTTATCCAGTTAGGAATATGGCATCTTCTTCGTGTAACGACACACAATGGACAAAGATTACGTCATAGACACATCAAGGTTATTTTCTCAAGACTCAGAAACTTTACAAGAACAAAAACCCAAACCAAAACCAAAACCCAAATAAAAACTCTAGTCCTAACCCTAAAATAAAGGAATACTATAACCCTAGTTTTAAACTCAATTTTCAATAATGTAATACTGTGTCACGAAGTAACAGCTCGAGATATGGTAGTTTGGCGCTATGCAAAATACTCGTATAACATATTTTAAAAGATGTATAAACCATCTAAAAACGTCATGTACTGTACTGGACAGTGGATCCATTGTATTCCCCAGTTTTTGTTGTAATAGCGATTACGAAAATAACGTTTATACTTGAGAAGAAGCTTAATTTATTTGCATATCCGCCAACACTGACCACTTTACCAGCACGTCTGCAAAATTTGTGCAAAACAACATCACTAATTTCGACAAAGACGTCCCTGTTTTCCACCATGATCCGCCATCTTGGATAATTTTTCGATATGCGTGTGACGTCACAAGCAGGATAAAGTGAAAACTTTTGTCAGCCATAACTTCACGTATATAGGTCTAAAACTTGATTTTGATGTTTTTCTTTCTCAATTGAACCACAGTACTTTTAAAATTATATCACATAAATTCAGGTGTTTCATCATATTTACCCTGCTTGTGACGTCATGTTAATTAGGTAAGGTATTTAAAACAAGATGGCGGATAACAAGATTTTTATTTGTGGAAATTATTGATCATGTTTTGCAGCAGAGTAGTTTTTTTTCACTTGGATTACCCTCGTATGACCGTTTTTTTAACAGAAAGGCAAAAATAATTTTTATTACCATATCCGTTTAAGGAATGAAAACGCGCCATCGTATGATTGCAGGTTGATAATAACATTGTTTTTACTGAGTTCACTTTTATTACCACGACAGTAAGAAGTAGGTGTTGAAAAGACATCAACTTTTTACAAACCTGATAAAGTTTCGACGTCGTCCCTTCAGCTTGTGTCACGTGGGAAACCAACAAACGTAATTGAGGAAAGCAAATTGAAAGAATATTAAATCTTTGAGTGTCATGTTTGGTAATATTTAACACATTGATAGCGATGGTTAGAAACATGATTAAAAATGTCTCATCACGTGTTTGGTTGCCATGTTCTACCATTGTCTTCATCTAAAAGAGAAACTCTGAATTAATATTTAAAGGAAAATATATCTAAAATATGTTTGTGTGTCGTTTTACATTCGAAAAACAACCTCGTTCCCAGGGCCTTATATCCGCTCGGGCGGGGAGCGGAGATAAGGCCCTGGGAACGAGGTTGCTCGAAAAACATCTGCTCATGTCGAGATTTTTAACTTCCAGGGCTCTCATATCTACAGAATAATTACGATTCCTGCCTGGTAAATCATTAATAAATACTCAAACAAAAAAAACTGTTTCTGTTATAATAACAAAGAATGGTGTTTCAGCTATTTCGCATCTTATTAATTGCCAAGATATTTAGAGATATACCGAACTATTTCAATGAAATCAACTTAAAGGGATACTAGTTCATATGAAAGATCTTACTGACTTTAGTTTATTTCCAAAGTTTAAGCATTCCTGCCAATTTAGTTAAAGAGTGAGTGTCAGGGTAGTGCTTTGCGCGCTTGTTTTCTTCTTGGCGGCCATTTTATGGGACGCCTATTTCAGTTCACAAACGAATCCGTCGATATTTTATCAATCCTTCTTATAAATTATCCATTTTCAAGTAAGAAGTAAATATACCTGAGTGATCAATTATTGTGATATTTTTCGTAAAATTGATCATTTACTATAGTAATCTTTTCGATACATAGAAGCTGCTGCGAGCGCTTCGCCTCCGAAGCGTGGAAGGCCGGGTTATGCAGCTGAAACAGCGCGAATAAGTTTGCGAATGGAAGTGTTTGATGAGTGACTAGTAAATAAATATATTTTGTTTCTTCTGATGTTTTGTTCATTTCAATTTGCAAAGATTCAGGAACTAAAGCCATCCGGGCCAGCTTGTTCGTCAAAAACGGCGTTGCGCGCGGCCCGCAGTGGTTCACAAACAAGCGAACCGCAACTGTTCAAATCGTCTTGAACATTAACTTCATAACGCCCCGAAGTCAGGATCGGACTCCAATTTCAACATTTCCAAATAAATCTAGAGTTCACATGCAAATTATAGTTCTAATGATGCGATGCACTGCAATCAATTCGTATGAAAACAAAAACACAAGCGCGCAAAGCACTACCCTGACACTCACACTTTAAGATAGCTGGTTGAAGTTGGAGAGTTTGTCCAATTTAGACGCCATATTTGTTTCTCAAATATGACGTCATTGAGTGATTCTATCTCGTATTGTGCCTAAGAAGCTCCTCTACTTTCCTGCATAAGGAACTAAATAGTTTATTTCGACTAATTTTCGTCCAAACAGCATTCACAACAGTTATCACTATGTGATCGCCATCAAAACAACTCCACTGTCGATAAAGAATCACTCAATGACGTCATATTTTAATAACCAATATGGCGTCAAAATCCTCAAATTTTCAAATTCAACTAACGAAACCATATCTTCTTAACTAAATTGATTGGAATGGTAAAAAAACTTAAACAAATAAATCTTATAAACAACTCGATCAAGTACAGTATTGCGCAGTACAGTATTTCAGTTCATGAAAGAAAGAAATTGTTGTTTCTTCACGACTATTTCTGGGCAAAAGGTTTTTGATTTGGTTAAATTCTCCATTTTCTGTGCCCTGTTAAAGTTAACGCATACTTGGACCACGACCGTCTAAAGGAGAACTGGGGAGAGATGGTTGTGATGTAACTCCAGAAGGAATGGCAAGACGAAAAAACCTGGGTGTTGTTACAGCCATAGAGATCATGTTAGAGATAGGAATAGAGGGGGCATTGGGAACCAATTGGACGCCACCATCTTGGGAAAATTGGAGGGCAAAATTCTTAGTTCCAGGCCTTTTTCTGCAATTCGAGAACCTCACGGTCCAAAACAAGCAATCGTAAATTCTACAATTTTTGCGTTTCTTTTTCACTATTTGTCAATTTGGCGATTAAGCCTGTTGTTCTATTGTTACTTGGACCATTTTCTGCTGAGTAAAAGATCAAAATGATTGCTTTAATATAAAATTTAAATATAAAATTACCCTGGGGGGGGGGGGTAATTTTATATTGCCTGGGGCAGCCTTCAATTGGTTCCCCACGGATGACTAAAATCAGGCCTCAATACCCCTCTAGTTTTATTTATGATCGCCATGGTTACCGCCGCCTACAACTCATCTATCTGGTATTTCTTCGCACAAATAACTTCTCTCAATAAACTGAAGAAACATTGTAGAACTGATAACCTGGAATTACGTCATAGTAGTTACTAGACCCATTCCCCTTGAACTCGGTCATGGTCTAAAATGACGTCACAATTTATCTTGATTTTCCGTATTTCAACAAGACACAGAAAATCGAGCATTTAGCCAAATGTTTTGCGCAGAAATATTCAGGAAAACACAATTTATTTAAAAGACATTGGTAAGAAAAAATAATTACTTTTTATATAGAAATATATATCACTTATAGAGCTAGTCGGAATAAATTAGTTGGAGGCAGAGCTCTAGGATATGAAACGAAAACTCGCCCCACTCTTCTCTTCGCGCGTCGCGGTATATAGATGTTGTACATATAATTTATGTCGTTAATATTGTAGAATTCAATTTAATTTTTTAACAATAATCGTGAAACAATATTTTTATTAAATCACAATTAAAAATAATACTGAGAACAGGCATAATTTCTTCACATTTTGGCAGAAGAGACCTTAACACCTTTAATACGCGAGTTACGATCATTTTGACAACCCAAACTACTTTATTCCGGCTATTTAAGTCACATATTTTGATCTAAAAGGTAATTATTTTTGGTTGCCAATATCCTTTAATGAAAAAAATAATTTGGGGTTAGATGCAATTAATAAAGAACTGAAGATTCTAGGATGGATGTATGTCGTTATTCTATTAAAGTGTCACTTCCTTAATAGGGGTCATTCAACATTTATCTTATATAAATACCAGCTCTGTTTTTCACTTTACCAGCAGACGTAGCATTTGATGCATCCCAAAATGCATTGTGATTCTTTTTAGTGTACATATTCTAACTGTGCTAAGTTTCAACAGATTATCTTACCGTTTTTAAAGCTGCTTCGTTTTCAAGAGCAGTGATATTTTCAGCAACAGTAAAGAGAAGCATAGCATTTGCAACAGCAAGATCTTGAACTGTTGAATCTTTGGAGCATTTTTCAAAAACTAGGAAAAAAGAAAGAGCATAAAAATATCATAAGTTATTTGTGCAAGAAACGATGCCAAGTATAACATTGTCATGCAAAAAACATTGTTTAGTTATCAAAATAGTAATAAAACACAGCGATTCAGAAAAAACGAGAACCAGGTAAGAGTTCAAACTAAGATAATGTGAATGAGTGATATTCATAGGCGTACCCGGCGGGGGGCAATTTCCCCCCAGTTTTAAAAATGAAAATTTCGGGCACTGTTTGAAAGAAATTTCGGGTAAATTCGGGTAATATTGCTGTTAAATATTCATAAAAATTTATAATTTGAACTGTTTTAATATTAAAGTAATATGTTTTAACATTAACATAATATATCAGAGTTGTTTTGCAGTTTAAAATTACACTAAGGGCTATATCACATACGATAGATGAAGTACTTACCTATTTTGGTGAGGAAACCGCTGAAACATCTAGTCACATGAAGTGCGAGCGCCTGCCACACTGCATCCGATGATCGACAGTCGACTCGAGCAAAAATGTTTTGCCCCCCCCCCCCCCAAACATAACTGGTCAGGTACGCCTATGGTGATATTTCGATGGTTTAAAAATAGGTACGCTCGTGCGTACATGTATCTGCGCTAATAATTTTAAAACTAGAAGCGTGTGCATATCAAGACATTATGCCTCAGGTTTGCAATTTGTTATCTTGATGATTAGCTGTTATCTACTTAGACAACCCCAATAACCCCAATAACCCATCGCCCGCCTGTTCTATCCCCCTGCGGGATTTTTCCATCCATGGTCCCAGACCTCGCACGCCGTGTTTTCCGTTTCGTCGTAGATTTTGAACATTATCTCAGGCAATATTTAATCGATATTTAATTATGAAAAGAGATTTGGAATCACTGGAGTCTAAATATATAACATCCGTGCCTGTTATATTACGTAAACGTGTATACACTTCGGAAAAACCTGCTTATGTACTTAGAAATTAATCGGCCATGTTTGTGCCGTTTGTCTCTCCAACGAATATTCACGTATGCTGAACTTCGGCTGGAAATCGTAAGCTGTCGTTTCAACTTCTGGTGATTGAGCTATTGATTGGCTAACCGAGTTCTAACCGAGAGATAATACTAACAAACCGAAGCTAACAAACCAACAACACGATAGCATTAATTATAGCACTTTGTCGAGATGACGTCACTACCCATGATTATATTATTATTTTATATTATATTATATCATTATTTATTTATATTATATTTATATTATATATATATTATATTATATCTGTTTAATATTCGGCGCATTAGAAAATTCCTAAATAATGATACTGCTCAAATATTGGTAAACGCTTTCATAACCAGCCGACTTGATTACTGTAATAGCCTTTTGTATGGTCTGCCAGCCACTCAAATTGGTAAGCTTCATCGAGTTCAAAACGCTGCTGCCAGACTTATATGCAATGTCCCTCGGTTCGACCATATCACTCCTATCCTCTATAAGCTGCATTGGCTCCCAATCAAGCTTAGAATAGATTTCAAAACTCTACTAATCACTTATAAGGCCTTAAATGGATTGGCACCATCCTATATAACAGAACTCGTTACTATTAAGCTGCCTTCTTCCTGCAACTTAAGATCTCACTCAGAATTGCTCTTCCAGCGCCCAAGAATCAAGACCTCAGTAACCTTAGGGGACCGTTCATTCGCACTTGCTGCTCCTCTTTTATGGAACGCGTTGCCAGAAGAAATACCTACTATTAAGTCAATTTTAGTTTTTAAGAAACTTTTAAAGACGTACTTATTTAAGAAAGCATATTATTAGCTATCATGTACTATTTATAATTTTTAGTTTTACTTTTATTAGATTAATCACTCTGTTTTATTTTAAATTATTTTAAAATTAATTCTTAAACTATTTTTGTAATGCGCAGGTGAGCATTTATGTATGGAATCTGCGCAGTATAAATGTTAAATTATTATTATTATTATTATATTATATTATTATTTATATTATATTACATTATTATATTATGACGTCAGTACCATGATTATTCATGATTATAACACACGGAACAAAGATGATGTAAGGCGACCACCATCTCGTAGGAACTGGGGTCAATGGACGACCATCTCCTTTCCAGCGATCGATTGGAACTCTCTGACCTTAGAATCGAGAATCAATTCTTCCCCTGATCTATCGTAGAGAGCTCAAGGACCTAACCACTTTTTACAAGCTGAAAACAGGTCTCTATAATTGCAACATTGACTCCTACGAAGATCATTCTCACAAGGGAAACTAAAAACTCCTAAATGTAGAACTGAATTGTTTAAGACTACTTTTTTCAACAGAATCACAAACTTATGGAACAACTTACCACAGAACTTAAGAAAAACTAATATCAGCCTTGGTCTGTTCAAGAAGTCTTGTGAGGATCATTATAAAACGTTATCTTATGATCCTGATCGACCATATGTTTCCTGGGCTGTATGACACTTTTGAACTTCTAACTTTTCTTAGATTGCTGTTATGTTTTTGTTATTGTTTTAGTTGATCTTTTTTGTTTGTAATTTATTGGGTGGAATAGTTAGTATAGTTCAATTTTGTTCCTTTCTATTCTTCCTTACTGCATTCTTTTTTTTTGTTTGTTTGTTTGTTTGTTTTCTTTTTATATATGTCATTATTTATTGTATATGCAGTTAAATTAAATTAAATTAAGTAGCTTGGCAATTTTTAAACACAAACTTTTTGGACATTGATGACTATAAACACTTTGCTATATTTTATTAATTATCAGTTTTTAAATTCGTATGTATATATTCTTTTATTTTATAGTTAATCTGTTTCTTTTTTTAACTTTTTGTATACAGGACCCTTCTGAAAACCACCTTCGGGTGAGAAGGCTTTTCCTGTCTAAAGATGTATTTAATAATAATAATACCCATGTTTTTCCGCATTTACCCATAATTATTGCGGCCATAACAAAAGAAAATAGCTCATTTGCAATCATTTGTGAGTCAAATTTGGAGTTGTCCGCATTTTGAGCTATTAATAGCAGCCGCTTAAAGTGCCACTACGATCAAATTTTTACCTATCGATATTTTTACGTATTTATAAAGCAGAGCTTCTAAATATTACTCGGTCGAAACCGTTTTGCGATTCGACGATGGCAAGTATTATTTTTCTTACTCCGAATCTGGAGTTATGTCCGCCATTAATCGTTCATGTTCTTGACCAGACGTCAGATTCTCAATGCTACGCCTGAATTTCGGTCGAGGTTATTTGTTTTCTTGTTTTTTTCGAGAAGTAGATGAAATGTTCAGCCTTTCAGACGAAGAATTTGAAAAAAACGACCTTGATTTACTTGAAGAATTGGCCACGTGGAGTCTTCGCGTTGAGAATCTGACGTCACTTCGTTACGCTCACTTGGAACACGTTCTTAGTAATGGTGACCCAAATAGTAGTAATTTCAGAGCTCAAAATACTGACTTCAAAATACCATTTTTTAGTTTATTTTTACATCGATGATCACTTTCGACCCTGAAATACTATTCTATGCTAAAGAAAATCTAAAAGACGAGGGTGAATTTTCATCGTAGTGGCACTTTAAAGGGCTATTGTAATTTTATTGGTTTGAATATGGGTGCACACACTACGCTTCACATTGTCGTAATTTGAACTCTGTTTGTCCTCTGTTTGGACCTATTCAGGATGACCACTTACCGTCTCTCAAAGTCTTTTTCTTTAAACTTTTCAGCAGCCATTCTGACATCAATTGAGATTCACACAAATGATCAACAATAAGTTTGGGATGGTTAATATTCTTTTTTCTCAAAAACATCAAAGGCATAAGGTGAAATAAAATATGGTCGATAGAACTAGGATTCTTTTCCAGTAATTTATCACATAGTAAAATATTCAAAGCTTGTTCAAACACCTTCACCCTGAAATACAGTAAAAAATACGGCAGTTGTCAAGTTAGAATGGATTTCTAAATAAAAATGGGATTCCTTATCAGAGACTCAAAGTCACATATACCGCTGTCCATTATATTAGCACATGTATCATAGTCAATGGAGGTATGGTGTGGAAACTCAACGAAAGTCTTTGTGCATGGTGACGATTGGTGAACATATTGTATTTTTTATATAATGAAGCAATCATCCAATAGTAACGTTTGGGTTCAATCGTTCAACCGTGCTTTTTGAATATTAATAAACCTAAACCAAAGGGTTTGTGCACGGTGAGGTACCGTCCAACATAAATCGCAGCTCATTTGTTTAACAATGTTAACCTCTTTGAAGTTTACCGAGTTTCCAGACTATACCTTGATTGCCTATGCATGTATATACATACATGTTATGTTGTTGTTTGTCTACATGAAGTTTTGTAAGATTTTGTTACATCATGTATACTATAGTATAAATGCAAGTAAACAATGCAAAAGTACATACGAAAATAGAAATCTAGAAACAAAATTATTAAAATTTTTACCATTTACTTGAATTCTTTTCCAATAATTTGATCAAGGAGGTAACTAAATGTTCGCCATGGCATATATTAATAAGTCCCTACAAATAATCCAATATTACTAGATTATTATGTAACCACGCCTGCAGGCATCAATGCAATAATCATAAATTAAAAATAAACCTTTTGAAAAGATCTATACCATTACAATAAACACTCCTCACCATCGAAAAGGATTACAGTTTGCACAAAAAGTGAATTTACACACATAGGTAACGTAACGTAACGTAACGTAACGTAATCTTGTGAAGTATTACAGGACCCCACTGAAAAACACTTCGGTGGGACCGTGGGTATCCTAATAAATATTATTATTATTATTATTATTATTATTATTATTATTATTATTATTATTATTACAAACATTTGGATACAGCGGTGTTTTTCGACAAATATAAATGACTTACTATCTCTATGCTGATCATTACACTATATATGTAACTGTATTATTGTTTAACGAAGATAGGATTTACAATAAATGTACATTGATGGGAAGCTTTCTGTATACAAGAATTGCGAGAACGCACCGCCACAGAAAAACGTTGTTCAAAATAGAAAAGAAC
Source organism: Chrysogorgia sp. JL179-B06 (assembly GCA_035772405.1). Lineage (NCBI taxonomy): Eukaryota > Metazoa > Cnidaria > Anthozoa > Scleralcyonacea > Chrysogorgiidae > Chrysogorgia > Chrysogorgia sp. JL179-B06. The sequence goes on from JAYKKM010000439.1 coordinate 1,104,733, forward strand.
AAAAGAAAAAGAATAGCTTTGAGTGCATGTCACAGACTTTGGATTCAATTCCCGGTTGCGGCAGTCAGATATATGTTCAAATATTATTCTGAAGCAACTGTATGGTCACGCACAAGAATAGAACACTGCATATAAGTATCGCTAAAATAACAATAACTATGAGATGAATGTGCAAAATGCAAGAGAGTACCAGATTCTTCTCTAAAACTATTCTGTTAGCAACTATTTTCAACATTTCATGTGGTTAGAGCCGCGAAATAATGGCAGTTCAGCAAGCAATTATAGCAGTTTAGAAGTGGTGTCACTACCTCATGGTGGTTAGTTACATTGAAGCTACGAAAACTAATGACCATATTAATTGTGACCATATTATTTTTTTATTACTTTTAATAAAATTGAAGTCATTACCTCATTTAACTTCAAAACAGTGAGGACAACATCAGGATCATCATCACTTAATTTCACCAATAGCGATTCTTTTAAAAATTCTTTATCCTCATCACTGTTCTATATTTAATAAATAATATTAGCACAGAGAGTAAGGATAGTAACAAAAACAAGTTAACACAAAATCCACTTATTTAGTAGTCTGGGGGGGGTGGGTGGGTGAGGACAGAGTCTGCTTTCGCCCCCCCCCCCTTCTCATCCGCCAGGGGGGTGAGAACAGAGTCTGCTTTCGCAGACTACTTCTTCAGCCAAACTTAAAGAATATTACTAAGGGCTCATGTGACTGAGGGGAGAGATCGGGAGGATCGAGGGGTGGTGGAGAGTGGAAATCCCATGCATAATGTTGGACTGCTTTTTCTATTTATTAACGTTGTTGTACTAATTTTGTTGTATTATTGTTGTAATGGAACCGCAGTAATTGGTGATTGTTGTTGCGGTTTTACAAGCCTTGTAATATAGGATCATTTTTAATGTAAATTTCATACTATACATAAACCACATAATCAAGGCGAAGTTAAATAAAATAAAATAAAAAAGAACATATCACTCAAGGCTGCTTACCACAGGCTGTTTCAAAATGTCGGAAACTTGTTTTAGAGCCAATTTCCTAAATTCAGCATTCGGATGATGCAAAGCCAAAACTAAAGTGGATCCAGAATCACAGACAATCTAAAATATATATATTACTAGTTACACCTCTTTTACCTTACATATTTTCTCAATAATTTTGTTGAACCATTGTTGAACATTGAGCAATCCTTCAAAAAACTTCCGCAGAAATAATCGAAATACATTTCGAAATACAGAAATACATTTGCGCAGAAATACTCGAAAACAAAGCAATTTATTTAATGAAATACAAAGTTGGGGGTTTAGAGGCACTTTAGAGGCACTTTAAAGTTAACACCAAATATTTCAATTTTTTTTTGTATCGTGAGCGGGCGGAATCCTAACCTTTCCTGCAACCTGATTGGCTGCAGCAGCGGGCGGAATTTTACAATATTTTGACCACGGTCACAGAATCCTAAATTTTTTTATTATTAACTGGAAAATGGAAAACTAATACAGAATTTGATTCAACTAAGCTGGAAATAACTATAATATTATACAAAAACTAAAGTATTTTCGTTGGTTTTCTTTCCTTATCCAAATAGTGCAGAGTTACTCAAGTCTTTTACCTTGTATAATAAAAATAATAATATGTTATTTACCGTTTTTGGTCGGTCCGGATAAAGAAATATTCGCCCTCGGTCTCAAAAACGTCCCTCGGTCCTATCCGGACCTCCCAGCCGGTAAATAACATATATATATGTATCTTGTAACTGAAGAGGCAAACCTGTTTAAATAAATTCCTATATATATATATATATATATATATATCTTGACGGGTTAACCAGTGGGCAAATAATTTTCGAGCTTTATACACGACAAAAAAATATGAAAATAACAAAATGATCTAGTTTTGGCTTGTTCTATTCGTAATAACGTGTGGTTGTTATTAAGGTAGTTAAACATAAATACAACTGAATAATCACCTGACTACCAATATTTGATAATACCATTGATACAAAGTCCTGTGTCCACTGAAGATTCTGTTTAATCTCCTCGTCAGAATCTAGATCACTTTTTATACTGACAAGATAATCTTGAACAGTTTTGTCCATCTGTGACTGCCACCTTAACAAAATATAAAATGTTGACCTTTGAGTTAAATATCCCAACAAAGAAACCTTGTTTTATGAATGGTTATGGTGATTGAATTGACTGCACCCAAAATTAGCTTTAACGAGGGATTCTTCAACTCTCACTGTACATACATTTGAGAACAAGTATATGTCGCATTGTGAATGTAAAGGACTCCCTTAGTTACTAGTTTAAAATATTTTGAATGTACCTTATACAATACCTTATACACACACGTGTGTGTGATGTAATGAGGTAAAAATAAAAATAGCAAGTTTCTAGCGAACATAAGAAAGCGGCGTATGTAAATTTCAAAAGGTGCTGAAATGTATAAAATGATCATATGAATTGAAAATCGACGTTAATCCCGTGTGGGTGTAGAGTGTGTTAAAGTTGAAAATAAACCTGTGTTCACATTCTTTACGTTCGTTATCATCAAAACACTTTTTTGAGAATGGTGATGACATTGAAGTTCTCTTCTATTACTTTTTCAAGGGCCTCAATTCTTTAATTCCTTAAGTAGTGCTATTTTAAAAAACATCTATTTCCATTTTTACTTATTTATTAATTTATTGTATGTATTAGTTATTTTTTTCCTTATATAGTATGGACCAATTGTTTTCTTTCTTTGTATGATAGTGTTATTTTCAAGATATACTTGAATTTAGTGAACTTTAACATCCAACTGTGTTGCCTTAAATGATTTATTTTTCTATCTTTTTTCTTCTTTTCCATAATTTATAAGCCATTGTGGTTTCTAGTTGGGTTTCCTCGCCACTGACTTATTAATTATTATTATTGTTAATGTTAAATGTGGCAAATTAAAATTCAATTCAATTCATATTATATACATGCATATTATATCCATCATTATTGTGACCTTCGTTCTCCATCTCGATACAAGGTTACAGGTTCAATCTCTGTGAAAATCATTTTCTGAAACACCATGAAACATTTTCTGAGGATTTCAGCTTGACAATCTTCCATGTTTTATACGTGTTCTAGTCTTAGTTGTATTATACATGTTCTAGTCTTAGTTCCTTTAAAGTGCCTATGACACGAACATTAAGTTTGACACTTCAAATGACATTTAACAATGATTCAAATGAGTAACATTCAAATGAGTAACATTCAAATGAGTTACATTCAAATGAGTAACATTTTTTGAGGTTTTTCGTTTCCTTGCTTAATTGTCAAGATATTTCAGTTTGTATTATATGCAAATGACAATGGTGTGACGTACACGGCATAATGACTTATCAGAGAAGGTTATATATCTTTGTTATTATCACACAAAATCACTTGAAATTGTACAAGTTCCATGTTTTTGGAAATACTCACACACATGCTTCATTCAAATTAAATTTTGTTTTATAATAGCAAAGATAAATAACCTTCTCTGATAAGTCATTATGCACCTGTACGTCACACCATTGTCATTTGCATATGATGCAAACTGAAATATCTTGACAACGAAGCAAGGAAACGAAAAACCTCAAAAGATGTCCCTCTGTCATTTGAAGTAATTGGGGTTTTCCTGTTGTGCCTTTCCCTTTATCCTTTTCTGGTTAATAAAGTGATTTAAAGATTAAAGATTGTTGTTTTTCTAAAATAAATAATCCAAGTACCTATGTTGAATAATCCTGGCAAGATTTTTAACACCACTGTTTAGTTTTATGACAACATCTTTCTCGTCACCATGTCTCTTTCTTATTTCAAGATACTCAAGTAATATAGTCCTAGAAACAAAATAAAGGAAAATTGTAGACATGGTTATAAGGTTCCGGATGAGAGTAGAACTCACAAAGATTATCTGACAAATTAAGGAATAAAGAGGGCAGCGAAACCTCTAAATCCTAGTTTTCACTAGCTACATAAGCATAACGACATGTGCAAGCTCAGTTCGCATTTCATGGTCAATTTAATACTTTGTTCTTTCTAAGTACAAAGGGGTTAACCTACCACGAAGTACTAACGGTGCCTATGTCGTTATGCTTATGTAATGTAGCTAATAAAAACTAGGCTTACAAGATTGGTGAACATCGGAAAGAGAGAATAGCTACAGGTATAAAGTTTCGAGCGAAGACCTTAGTTCCAAGGCCTTGAACTAACTTTCCCCAATAGTTGTAATGGGTTGTTTTCCAGTAGAAAATGTCTTTCACTTTGTTTTTTTCTTCAAATTTCAGTTTGAATGTGAAATGATCTCATTCTCTCTACAATAATTTGAATTGATGTACCATTTGAATGTGAAATGATCTCTCTATACAATACTTTGCATTGATGTACCATACCTTGGAAGTGGAAAACCTCAAATTGAATTATTATCGTAGTGTCCATACCCACACTAAAAATTTCATAAGTTGTTCTGGTACTTGTCAACATTGCATGCGAGTGCCGTTTTACTTATAATACTTTTGGGGGGAAAGACGCTATCGAATTCCCTATAACAGCATCTTCTCAGCTCCTCGTCATCCATTGTACTGCTGTTTCCATATATTATAGTACGCCACTAATAAGTGCAGTTTGGCAGAGATAATTGAGTGTTAAGTCCCAGATCAGGAATGGGCCTACCTTGCTTTTTTGAACGACAGGAGAAGCTCTAACAAATACATGATGGCCTTAGATTCAAATGGCAGATCCTGAGAACATCTGGCTCGTAATGCGACAGGTACGTCCTGTATATTATGACAAGTTTCAGCTTGATAGGGAGCTCTCATCCTTGTTTCACTGGGGGTATAAGTGACCAGCTATTGTGTTCAGCTATTGTGACCAGCTATTGTGGTCTAGTGGTTACCACACATGTCTATGAGCTTGGGAGACACAGGTTCAAATCCTGGGTCGGACCTCCACTCAGGGTCTTAAAATAATTGAGGAGAAAGTGCTGCCTTTGCAATAATATCAGCAAATTGTAAGACTTTCGGGTCTTCTCGGATAACGACCTTAAATCGTAGGCCCTTGGAACCCCTGTAATTGGACTTCTAGCCTGTTGGGGTATTCCGTTCACTTAAGAGTGATAAATCTAATAAACTAAACTAAACTAAACTAAACTAAACTAAACTAAACTAAACTAAAAGTAATCGAACTTATTATATTTCAATGATTATTATCATCGTTTGACAAGGCCTTGGGAAATAATTATCTGGCCGGCGTCTCAGACAGATTTGCTGAACATCTTCGCTCCGTATGGAACTCGATATACAGTGGCAATTTCGTTTCAATTTTGACGTCAATGAGTGCTTAGGAACAAATGACAAGCACTAAATGACAGACAAACATCCACTGTAGAACATCGAGTTTGAGCCATTTATCATCTTGGCTTTCTACTTTAATCCTTGGGTTTTGTCTTTATTTTATATTTGTATACACATCTCAATAATTATTTTCTAATTGGATTTCGAATCTGATTGGATATTTTTTGTCATATTTGATTATTTTACTAGCCTGCGTAGCGGCCCTCCGGGATTGGGGGCCGGGGAGGGGATTGGGGAGGAGATTGCGGGGGGGGGGGATTGCGGGGGGGAGGAGGAAGGAGGGCCTGCCGCAAACCCCCACTGATTTGCCTATTCTACGGGTAAAATTTGGTCGTAGAATATGATTGGTCAACCACCACGTGATCGAACTGCGGGAAAAGCCGCAATATGGCGTCGTTTCAAGATGATATGTGTGAGTTCGAAAGCTGTTTGTATTCTGTTATGTTAAAGCTGGAGCAGAATGGATTCAAATTTAGATTGAAAGAAGAACAGAATAAAGCAATCAAAAGTCTTTATTTTGGTCAAGATGTCGTTGGAGTTCTTCCTACGGGCTTCGGGAAAAGCCTGATCTTCCAACTATTAGTTCTTGTGGCGACCGAGAAGCTTCGTGTTCAAGGATTTGAAAATTGTAATGCTACTGTCCTGGTAATATGCCCGCTTCGTAGTCTAATCGAAGATCAGCTTGCCGAAGTACAGGATCTAGGTATTACAGCGTCTTCTCTTCCAGAAGCTAGCGCAGAGGACATAAAGAAAGGGAAGTTCCATATAATCTATTCTTCTCCAGAATCCTGCATCAAAGATGGACAAATCTGAAAATCACTCTGAAAAACATTGGGGGGATGACCACCCCCCCTTGCCGGCGCTACTGGCTATGTGGTATTCAATGTACAAACCTAACTCTGGCTGAGTGAACAACATAGGATTTATCACAGTCATCTGCTGATTCTGCTCTACACCTGAAGGGTGGTTTACTCTTCTGTTCAAGGTCAGCTGTTTTGTTAACAATGTCCAGAACTTCTTCTGACTGGAACACATATTCCTTCACAAAGTGCTTGCATATTTCAAGTAACCACTTTCCTTGAAGATTTTTTGGTACTGAGTCATTGGGAAGGTCAACATCTATAGGTAATTGATAAATGATGATTAATGTATGAGTATATAAACCATACATGCATTCTTCATTATAAATGTATTATTGGTTCATTTCCATTTTCGCCATAAATGCAGCACATATAGACCTCTTTCATAATGGCGGCCAGTTTAAATATTCTTTTATATGCATGCAAATTAGCCTTTCTGGCCTCGTTACAAAGCGACGATTCTTTGGAATTACAGACACACGAACGAGGTCAGAAAGGCTAATTTAAATGAATATAAAAGAATATTTAATTTGGGCGCCATTATGAAAGAGGTCTATATGACCTTCAACTTCTCTGGCATGGAAATCACTATACTCATTATAATGGTTATGTACCCCTTTGGCTGCATTTTTCTTGCCAGTCCGATACATACTTGCCATTGATGTACCAATTTCCCCAACAGAATTATGGTTGACAAACAACTTGTTTTCTGCCTGAATGTAAATGAAACAAGAAAGAGAGAGTACTGGTATATAATGCAATTATTTATAAACTACTGTATATATTGCATAATAATATAATATATATATATATATATATATACATCTATAATTGGTTAAAGTTATATGCACAATTAATACTAATAAGGAAGATAATTTATCATGGGCGTTCAGTGACCCTCTGGTTTATAATAATTATACTACATAGCATCATTTGCTGGCATGAGTATTATGGTAATATTTGTATTAGGGAATTAGTATTAAGTTTAGTATAAGTATAATGGTTGGTATATTAGGGTTTATCCCACTATTTATCACCATTCTCACTTAATGCTAATATGGCCTATATGAATATAACTGCTAGAGTGGGCTCACTGAACACCCATGATAAATTGACTTGCCAATTATGATGTAAACACTCACAGAGTTCGATTTTTTTGCCATTTCTTTTGAGTACCGATGTGGAATGTGGTATACTACAGTCTTCCTAAGTGGATTGAAAGCTTTGAGATACTTTACAACTACTCTGCTAACAATAACTGCCATTCTGTTCATTAAATTTTCCTGGACTTGAGCATTTGGCAGTAATTCACTGAACTGGAAATTTTTATTGAGATTTTGCTTCTCATTAACAGCGGAAAGGTGGGCTGACATTGTCCATCAAAGCGAATTGATGTGTCCAATGTATGGATCTGTTATCCCTTTCTTTGGACTGGATGCGGGAAACTATTTCCAAATCAATGTTGTCTGCCACAATTCTAGGAATATACACAATAAATAAATAAAATTGTTTTACATACTTTATTGACATCCTCGTGTGGAACTTTTCAGTGTCAATTAAGTAATTTACAATAATAAATATATATAATAATAATAAAATATACAGTAATGGTAAATATAATGCAGTATACCAATATAAGTTAAAATTAATCATTAAAATATATAGATTTGAGTATTAAATTTGAATAAGATTAAGGTTTTAATATAACTTACTTGTAAAGAGGAAGCTTTTCCCCTTCAAGACTATGTATTTCATCTAGTAAGGCTTCTTCGAGGCAACTGTTAACTCCATCATAATTGCAATTATTCTCTAAACCACATATAACCTTCTTATATACATCTGTAGTATAGTATTTGTAATGCTTTACAGTCTCTTCGCTTATGTCAAACTGAAATTCCAAATCCATTGAGTCCTCTTCAATGGATGGTTTCTGGACGTTTAAAATTTCCTTGAGAAAGTTAAGACAGTTTTTGTTGTCCTGAATTGTTATCTTCCACTTCAAGACCTTGGCATCGAAGTTTTCCCCCATTTTGCGCTGAATACCAATTGTAGAATTGGGAGACATATACAAACACCCAACTTGCTGAGTCTCGTAATGTCTTGAAATTTAGCTCCACTGTGAATCAACAAATTTGATATCCGATAAGATACAGCAGACATTGTCGGATTTCTGGTTCGAGCAACGACGGCAGAGGCCAAAGCAAGTTGATTAATCTTGGAAGTGTTGAAACGGTCTTTTCATTAGTAGGGTTGCGGACAACAACATCGCCGTTTGGATGGACTAAGACCACTTTCAATTGAAGTTGCGAGCGTCCACCTTCACACGTTTTCAAATCGTCTATGTTTAGCTTTATATCAAATACTTCATCTGAGTTTATTCCGCTGGGAACCTTCGTGGAATCGGTCGGGTCGTCAACCTCGATAACCTCGATAACGTCTATGGGACCCGGACTGCAGGAATCTTCGTTAAACGTGCATTTTCTCTTTGCAGAACTTATACTCCTCTTGTGCATAGGAGAGTTGACACGAAGATATTTTCGGTTTGCCGGACTTATAACGCCACGATCTGGTGTTAACAACTTACGCTTCTCAGGCGTCTTTTCCTTTTGAATTTCGGGATTTAGACGGAACTTCTGGTGTAATATGTTTAGAGATGATTTCAATTCTGTTATAAGTTCATTCGCTTTTATAATTTTCCTTGAACATGACCTGCAAACTTTGGTGGAATGATTACTTGTCTTCGCCAACGGTACGCCAAACGTTTCACACAAATCGGAGAGAATGACTCCAAATGATTCTTTTCTCTGAGAAGGTTTGAATAGGTTAAGTGTTGAAGCGTGTAAAATCTTATCGAAATTTCCTATACAGGTTTTGAAATCACATTTACAAATTCTGCAGTAATTATCTGGACTTTCTTTCGCTGTTCGAACCATGTTGTATTGAATGTTTATGTGCTGGGCTTTCCCTCCGATATTATTATTCTATTCGGTTCATTCTGATTGGTCGATTATGACAGGGGGCGTAAGGGGGGCGTTTAGGCAAATCAGTGGGGGTTTGCGGCAGGCCCTCCTTCCTCCTCCCCCCCGCAATCCCCTCCCCAATCCCCGGCCCCCAATCCCGGTGGGCCGCTACGCAGGCTATTATTTTACGCACAAAAGTTTCACTTCGTCACACATTTATTTCACTTTACGTTTCACTCTCTAACGAAGGCATTCGCTTGAAACATTACAGCTCCTCAATTTCGCGCGAGTTCGTTATCAGACCCGTCTGAAAAAGACGACTTACTTAATAGTAGTGTTTTTATTTGTATAAAGGAAGTAGTAAATATTTCACTGTGTCAGATACTATCTAGTGCTTCATGTTATCATTATCACAATGCGATTCTTGCACATGTATTCATCATTCACAGCGAAGATATCGAAAAATGTGTTCAAAAATGCTATTCATAAAGTTGCAAACAATCTATGGCTAATCAAAAATTAGCACAAACAAGAGGAGAGTGATAAAAAGAGCTTGCAAAAGTAGCAAGGTACTCTAAAAAGAGCACCTGGGAAAATATTAGCTAACATTTAGCACTTGAACAGTGGAAAGATTAAACAGTAGATAGGTATATCAAATATTTTGAACAAATACAACATTTTCTTTTATTAAAGGTACTAAATTAAACAACTTAAACACATGAAGTCTAGTGTTATAAATAAATATATGAAGTGTAGTGTTATAGACTCACTGTTATTACTATATAGTTTATCTTAACTCAACTATATGCACATATTGTGAACTTGTGATGTTGACTAATTATCTACATTGTCATCGATGCAAATCGTGTAGAGCACATGGTTGAGAAGCCTAGTCCCAGTACTAATACTCGGCCACAATATAGCGTACGTTGATTTCAAGAAAGAATGGGCAAATATCGAAGCTTTATACAGTTTCCGTGATTTTTACAGTATTTTTGATACTATTAGATATTTATTGTAAGAAATTTAAGGAGCTCGATTTTCTGAGCTCGTTGCCCATTTTCAGGGGCTTTTACGAGCGCGAGCGCACTCCTTTCCCGAAAAGCTGCTGTAAAACAATGTTGAAGACTTCAAAAACATTTCAAAAATCACAAAAAATCAACTGTCCAACTTAATTTTTCTCACCTGGTAAAATGCATTTTCAAAGTTTGATCAACATCCATATCTCTCAATAAGTCTAACAACAATGACAATTGTGCTTCATTTTCACCATCCTCAGCATCCACCATTGACCTTAGCACCACTTTGATGAGATGGGATACAAAAACTTTTAAAAATGAATCCATTTGATAATTTGTGGACAAATTACAGAGTAGTGTTGCCATATTAGGAAGTTTACATAATGGATTAAATGCTCTAAATGCAAGGAAAAATAATAATTATACCAAAGCCAATAAAATAATTATAATCAATTCCACATCCAAATTAGAAACAATTGGGATTTTCAAAATGATACATGTGTTGAGACAAACTAGGCACATCATAACCCTTTAATTTTATCTTTTATGAAAATGTATCAACATGATTAACCTTAATTTTTTTTAAATTTTATTATCTTTGCCAATAAATTACAATAGATGAGAGTTGACAGAAAATTGTTGACTTGAGCAGGATTTGAACTTTCACCTTTGGGAATCTGGTCCACTGTTCTACCAGTTGAGCTACCATTTAAATGCATGAAATATTTCGGCGACAACTTAACGCTTATGATCAACTGTAAGGGTGTGGAGTGTTTCATTTTACCTTTTACTGTATGCCAAACAAGATTCTTGACAGACTACTGCACATACTTAAATGACATTGGGTCTTCTTTAGAACCCTGTGCCAAGGTGGCCTGTTCACCTAAGGTATTTATTTATTTTACTTTATGTTTCACTCTGTGACAAAGGGCCTTTATTCAAAACACATAGTAATAGTACGTCAACCTTTTAGAGTTTTTCATTTATATTTAACACTGTTTATTATATGGCACAAGCTACTTCTGGTGAAATCGCGTGCTCTGATTGGCTGAGACACGTCACGTGCCGGTCCGTTATTTCCCGTAATGAACCGGTCCGGATTACGGATTTTGTCAACCATTTTGTTTACAAAGGAGCGAACAACGATAGGAAACTTTGAAAAGCAGCAAAAATTGAACGAATTTAGTAAATTAAGCACTAAATCATGTACGAGTCAGACGATGAACAATTTAAAAGAGTCTTACTATCATGAAAGCAATAGAAGAACAAGAACAAGATTGAAAATGACGATTCTGTCACTCAAAACTTACGTAAAGTATGTTGTTTAAAAAAGCCATGCCATATAATAAACCTCTTATTAACTTCGACCGCTTGGTCATTACGGGAAAAATATCAGACCTCGGTCTTTTATGTACGAACCTCGCTCTCGGTTAATAAGAAGTTATTATTTTCCTACAACAACATATTCAGAATATTGGAGGAACAATGAACACTTGTCAAGTTAAACTATCTAAAAGATTCCTGTATTGCCAAAATAGTGAAAAGTAAAATGTAAAGTTAGCCGCCAGCCTGAAAAAAAACATGTTCATGGAAGGTCCCTTAAACATGCAGAACAACAGTTAGATCAAAATATTCACAGGAAGCATTCAGATTGCCAATTTATTGTCGAGTTGAGAATTGCCAATTGGAAAAGACTTAATTAAAGAAGATGGCAAAAGTTTTTAAAGAGGAATAGAGTGACAATATTCACATATTTTATTTAACAATTAGTCACCAAAGTCGAGGTGATTATCGGTGAAGAGCAACTGTTGAAAGATCCAGACAAAACTGGTTTTTGCTTGTTAATGTTTTAATTTGTTTAGTTTAACGGCTTTATTGGGTACTCTACATTAAATAAACCTACACAACAGAAATTACATATAAAACATACGCTAAGTAGGTTATCCAAACGGGAAGAGCGCGAACGGGACTCAGGGACCCATGCGAGGCGCTCTCCCGTTGAAAATTAAAAGTAAATAAGAAAACTATATTACAAAACGGAGGCCCTGTGACAGGGACAGTCACGCACTAACGACCATGTACATGGCATATGAATGTCAAATGTTGAGGTTAGTTCTAATTTATAAGTTTTTGAAAGGAATCTCTTGAAGGTGCTAAGACTGCAGAAGCTACTGGGTGGTGCTGTTTTACAAATAGAGTTCCAGAGTGGGACGATTCGGTTAAGTAGGAGGATTGAAAAGTTTTTGTTTTACATGACGGAACTTTAAGCATCAGGTTGGGGTTATTACAAAGACGGGTACGGCTATGACTATGACTAACGAAAGAAACAAAATTGGAAACATCGAGGTCGGTGAGTCCGTAGAGAGTCTTGTACAGGAAAATTAAATCTTTAATTTCCCTGTCATAAGAGAGGGGCAGCAGATCCAGTACCAGCAGGCGTTCCTTATAAGGCATGTCCCCTATCTTGCATTGTAGGATCCATCTCGTTGCCCGTCTCTGTATCCGCTCGGGTTTTGCCTTGTGGGTGCTGAGCGAAGGTGACCACACCTCAGAGGTATAGTGTTCTACGAGCAGCGCAATCTTTCAGCAGGGGACAGGTTCTTCTCAGTAACCCTAGCAACTTGTTAGCCTTAGCTGTAACCATATGGATGTGGGAGTCCCAGGACAGGTTACTGGTCACTTTAACTCCGAGATCGATCTCTTTGTTGACGCGTAACAGGTCGGCAGAGCCTAGGTGGTAATCAAACAGCATGCGCGATTTTTTACGGGAGACGGTCAGGATTTTGCATTTAGATGAGTTGAAGCTAATGTTCGACTCTTGACTCCAAAAGTTGGCGTTTGTCAACGCTTCTTGCAGCTGTACACTGTCTACGAAAGATCTGATTCCCTTGTACAACTTCACATCATCTGCATAAAGGGCCGTCGAAGTGTCGTTTTGTATTACATCTGGGATGTCGTTAATGAATAGTACAAAGAGCATGGGACCCAGAATGCTTCCCTGTGGCACACCCGAGGTGACAGTTGACCATTTTGAAGCAGCACCCTCTACAATTACGCGCTGAGTGCGTCCACGCAGATAGTCGGTGAACCACCCGTGAAGTTCGCCAGTTATGCCGTAGCTTTTGAGTTTCTCTAGAAGAATGCCGTGGTCCACAGAGTCGAATGTACAAACTTTTAATAGTACAAAGCCGGCTTCACTTTTGTCCAGCTCAAAGTACCTTTGTCAATCTGCAGTTTTTACCAGGTGAAGCAATGACTTCTTCAGCAGACTTTGGTTTAATTCTCTTCCCCGTTTTCCAAAGTAGATGGAGATACAGAACCATGCTGTTTCGAGTAAAACTCGGGGATAATTCTGTATATCAGCATTCTGTCTCGTACAATTTTTGGATTGTTTCACGGCTGGCAATGTTTTTTTTCTGAACCGTATCACCGCTATTTTTCCTTCACTGAAGAGCAGCTCGAGGTAGGAACTTAGTATTTTATTAGCATCACTGAATAAGTAATGCTGTCACAGATTGATATTTGTTTGTTGTACGGAGGATGACGGTCAAAACTGCAGCTCGGATTGACAACAAACTTTTTTTTTGTAAAAACTGCCGTCTTTTTTCGGGTAGAGTCGTAAAATATTAAAAAGCATTTGTTCATCTCTTCAACAATCATGCTAATACGATTTTAAACGTTGTCTTGAAACGTTGTCTGTTTGTTGTTCAAACTATTCTGTTAAATAAAGATTTTTTTCACAAAATTACTTGTTGTTTTCATCGTGTGGCCGATTGCCGTTGACACCGCCAACAAGAGTTTAGCTATGAAATTAGGGAAATTCCTATATTTTACCTCGAAATCGTTTAACTCTATATTTAGTTGCTTCTTTAGTTTGTTTTTGAATAGCATTTTCTTCAATTTTATTCACTTTTTTGTACGTAATATCGATAAATCGAGAAGCCGCCATTTTTCAATCGCTGAAAATGTTATAGTCACCTCGCGCGAGGTGACTATCACAAATTAGTATCAACCAACTAGTGGTCTATTACAAATTCGGCATTCTGATTGGCTGAGCTACTCACTGTCTATTGGTGCTAGACGGTGAGTAGCGTTACCCAATCACAAACCTTCTTATGCTGGAATATTCCTATCCTGACCAATGAGAAGCCACGACATATTCAAGCTTCACGGCCAAACCTGGAATCTAGTCCAAACATGGCGTCCGCTAAAATTTATATACGAGTGATGAAATCATGAAAACATTGGCCCGAAAGTAATGGAAAATTGTTCAGTTTGACATTTTCGAATAAGAAAATGAATTCGCTTATGCCTTTATGCCTATGGAGTATATCTATACCAAATGTTAAACAAAGTAATTACAATCCCGTTTTTTGTGAGCGATTGTTTATAATGTGTCATCGAGCAACTCTACATTTGGAATGGGAGACTTCTACAAACAAAAAGGTAAAACTATCTGAAAATTTGGAACAATGTTAGAAAGGTTGTTTATGGTTGATACTAAAACAATTAGACACTCGTTCTCGTTGTCTAATTGTTAAATAGGCCGTCCATCTCGACCAATCACGACACGAGAAACTCTATAGTCACCTGTCAATTTCTACTAAAGTAGTTTTGTATAATTTCTGAGCGCGGTGATTATCATTTCACCAGAAATCATACTTGAAAAAGTGTTTTTTGTTTCCAGACTATATTTATTCGTTCCAGTCCCCTCTCGGAATCATCATTTGATGTATGGTTTATGGTACGACCCTAAAACATGACGAATTTTTTTTCAAAATGGCGACTATATTATTTTAACTAAAAAATCGTCGAAAAGGCTCAAAAACTTAGCATAAAGACATTGTATATATCAGATTTCTCTCAAGATAGAACTGTATAAGGGTAAGGAAGTTGTTTATCGTATAATTATTTGTATTTTCACGGTTTTGATCGTTAGTGTGTTTTTGGAAGCTGCACAGTTCAAACTGTCTGTTTAAAACTTCGCAATTGAATATTCAGTTCAGGCCTGAAATTATACTAAAACAATTAGTCACCTAAGTCTCGGTGGTTATCGTTATATTTTCAATGCGAGTAAAACGCATTTTCAGAAAACCTGTATATCGAATACAAACAAAAAATGTTTTCATAATTTTTACCCTCCAAATCGGAAAAAAATTACGCACCTGGGGGGAAAAATTACGCACCCAAATTTTGCGCGTAAATTTCATTTTCCTGTTGTTTTCACATATTGCGCTATGTACACAAGACGTTGTACTTTACATTAACATTTTAATCTCTCACAATAGGTAAATGTAGAAGATTTTAACACGAAATGAAACAGCAACGTCTGCTGGCCTTTGGTAATACAACAAAGATGTGGCCATCAATTTATTCAATATTATTATAAAAGTTTCTACAAGGAAGTTAAAATAAAGTTTGTCGTGTCTATTGTCAACTATTTTAAGGTTGAAGCCAGTGCCTCTGTTAAGTTTGACCACTCTTTCAAATTTTTCTTTTACCTGCATTGACTATACAATATATTTATTATGCAAAAGAATGAACACAAGTGTCTTTATATGAAGTAATACATGTATGTAAGTAAAAATGTTTAAAACCAGGGACAATTTAAAAAACTTGTGAAGCTGTTTTGCAGTTCATAGTGTACCTTGCTATGATAATATTGAATGCCTATATGATATATCCCTGTGTCAGATACTATCTAGTGCCAAATTATCACAATAGGACTTCATATGACTAGTACTCATCACTCACAGGGATACATACTACTTTAAAAAAGTAGGGCATGTTCACAAGGAGGCCAGGTTACCCTTTAAAAAGTAGGCTGGCACGGATTTAATGTCGAGCGCCAATGGCGCGAGAAACCTCTGGGGGGTCTGGGGGAGTGCTCACCCAGAAAATTTTGAAATGTATACCCTCTAAAATGCCATTTCCTGCATTCTGGAGGAAGATTTTATAGAATTCTGAAGGCCAGAAAACGTTACATATATCTCAAAATTTTAGAAACTAGTAGGGTTTTACCGAAATTCTGTGACAACCAGGAAAATCTACATTACACATGTCATGGTGCAGATTTACCTTCGTTTCTCCTTCGTCAGTTTGTTGGCTGAACCAAGCCTAGATTTTCAGTATAAACACAGCTATACATTCGGCCAAAACTCGGAAATGGAATATCCAAGATGGCAGATATATTTTTAGCAGCTGGTCAAACGATTAAAGTAGCATGCACGGCGGAGCCGGGGGAGCTTTAGCCCCCCCCCACTTTTCTCTGGAATATCTAAATCGAGGTTTTTGCTTACGGTGTATTCTTTGGAAATGAAAATGTTCTCCCTTTCTTCGCCGCTTCTAGCCCCCCACTTCAAAACACGCTCCGCCATCCCTGAGTAGCCGTGTAATTTGACCGGTGACCGGCACTTAACAAGAACCATGATAATGTAATAAAAATTCTTACTTTTTGGAAAACTTGGTGAGATTATGGGTAGAACATAAACAATTGATAGTCATCAATAGAGATTCACAATGCTTGGGAGATACATTCTATATCATAAGAAAAAGAAAATTGAAGACTATCAATAATTTTTCTTTACTTTCATATATACAGTATAATATTCTGTATCACCCAAACTTACAAACTTGTACACCTCCACCTGCCACCAAAAAAAGTTGATTGCAGTCAGCTGTGCTGTACTGTATTTTGGCCTAGAACAGCACCCGGGCCTTCCTCTTGGAGAAACACAAATAATAGCAGTGTAACAACAGTTACTATGGTTTTGTCACACGAGTGAAAACCATCTACAGTGGCGCTCAAAAGTTTTGTAAAACCTGCATGGAATTTTTCCATCCACACTACACACACTATACAAGTGTGTGTAGTATGTACTGCATGTAGTTCAGTCACAACTACACAAAGCTTCTCACTTAATTAACCCAAGGTTACACACGCCAATTTCTGTGGCAATACTAAATAGTGTTGCAAGATAAATCGGACATCCGCCTACATTGATATGTTAAGTAATTTTAAGTCAGCACTTTTCTTTTTTAAAATTAATTTATCTTAAATTAAGACTATATTGTTGTAAGAGTATTGAGACTATTGTAATATTATCATCATCATATATTGACTTATCGGATATTTTTCACTATCGACTTATCGGATAATTTTCACTGCATTTTGGAGCATTTCCTTCTCTGTATTCATGATATAATAATTGTATTGATAAAGCGTGGCAAGTTTTTGATCCCGGATAACAAACTTACAATGCTTTGGCAACGCTAAAATCTGTGTTGAATCAGGGCCGTAGCATGAGAAAGTCAATTGGGGGGGGCCGGTAATGTCACTGCACAGTTGGGGGTGTCCGGGGGCATGTCTCCCGGAAAATGTTTGAAATTAGGATTTCTGAGAGTAATCTCCAGCAAGTTTAAACGGATTTAAACTGGCATGAAATCGCCAGAGCAAATTTTACACGATGCAAAAAAAATATGAACAATTCAATAGATTACTAATTAGTTCCAGTTGATAGCTAATAATATAAGACAAACTAGAAAAAGTCGCTCGCGCGACATTTTTCGCCAAGTGAAAATCCAGCCTAAATGGACTTATTTTGGCGACTGTTGTTACATGTCCCAAGGAAGTTGAAAGATTTCAACTTTCCACGCAACATTCTCATGTCGCAAAAAAACCTCGTTAATATTTTGCGATTTTGTTGCGTATCGCATGTTTTGGTCAGATAGCTCATGTAATTCGGCATAATTAATTTTATCGTTAAATCTAAATTAATTTTGAAGTTAATCTCGATCCGTGAAAACATGTTTACGAGGAGCACAATAGTTCAGAATAGATCTGTCATCTTGTCACATTATTTTGCATGGGCAGTCAGTGAACGCAGATAGCTCATGTAATTCGGCATAAAAAATGTTATCGTCGTCTCGTCGACGCCGTATATCGAATGGCGTTCTTTTAATAATCTGTGCCGTTCTCCTCGAGATTACTGTAGCTTCTGGCAGTACTTTGCTTATGAAGTTAATCTCGAGCCATGAAAAGCACAATAGATCAGAATAGATCTGTCATCTTGTCACATTATTTTGCATGGGGAGTCAGTGAACGCAGATAGCTCATGTAATTTGGCATAATTAATTTTATCGTTGTCTCGATGTTACTCATTTGCTAGTCGATGAAGTTTTGATGATTGACACTTAAAATGGGATTCCTTCCACTGCATTGGGCATCGGCTGTACTACCAGTTCGATGGTAAATGATGGTATGGTATTGAGCGATAAACTGCGATGTTTTGATTCCTTCTTCCTCCAAAATTTGTGTGACTTTCATAATCGAAATGCCAGAAGATTTTAATGACAAAACACAAGATTCTGAGTGATATAACAGAACGACTCAGATAACCTTCGCAATGAAATTGAATCACCGAACGCGATGCCAGGCTTTGTCATATAAAAATTGAAGGCGTGCAGTCATTCGCACGCCTAAATTGATTTAGGCATGCAATGGTGTGCGATGACTCCATAACGACTTGTTGATGACGTCATAACGTATTGTTGAGGTAATAACGTCATTTCTTAAAAATAATTATAATAAACACAGTTTTCAACAATTCTCTTCTTTATTTTCTATTCTTGTGACAAGTACGTAGCTTTACATGTTAAAAAACGAATACTGTTAATCAAATTACTAGATAATTCCAGTCAATTGAATGCCAGACAGTTTGTAGCCATTTTAGTTTACAACAACATACAGAAACTACATGACTAAATGGTTCTCCAATCGTTCTTAATCACAAATTGTCATCTACAGCCTAATCATCTTCAGAAGAACTGTGGTAATCACTGACTTCGGCGTTTGCATCGTCAGGTTCGTCAGAAAAGAGATCTTCGTCATAGAAGAAAACTTCGATTGGATTTGAAGTACTTCTGCTTTATAATTAAGCGCATCTCCGTGTCGAAAAAACTGATAGCCCTTTCGAGTAATTCCGCTAATAAACTCAAGTTGAGGAATTCTTTGCGTAACTTATAACTTAACTTATTATTATTACAGATTAAATTTGCATGTAAGACACTCACGGAATCCTACTTACAGAAAACATGTGTAACATTGCTTATAGTTCGGATTGATATAGGAATTTGAATGTTCAATTAGCAGTACCTGGTTTGAATTTTCTGTATTTCTTTAGTATGACAAAAGAAATATAATTTCTGGCTAGACCTTTGACTAAAACATTTTTAGGATTTAGATATGGGAAACCTGCTTTTGTTATTGTTCCTGCATTGTGTCGGAACGTCGCCGTCATTCTGGTGCTCGATTTTTCACATTGTTGGACACTGCTTATTAAAGTCTTATCTTGTTTGTTTGTTTAATTGCATTATCGGCTATACACGTGTCCCAACGCCCGCTAAAAACATGAAAATTTGCATACCGGAGTGTATATCCACGCAGTTTATTATAATTTTGAATGAATATGATAGAAAATGAAGCAGATGCGAGACGACTTTCTAGCTTCGTATTTTTGCACACACATGAAGTGTCACTTAACATCTACTTTATTTTTATATTCATACAGACGCACATGGATAAAAAGTTAAAAACGTTTATTATGTCGTACTTCAGTTATATTTTGTTTTGTTCCTGTGTTGTATCGGACCATTGCCGTCATTCGTGCTCGATTTTTCCGTTGTTGGACACTGTGTATTAAAGTCTAGTAATTGTATTATCACTGCCAGTAATTGTATTATCACTGCTATATGCGTTTCTCAACGCCCACTAAAAACACTCAAATTTGCATACCGGAGGTGAAGAATGTTTTCAAGCAAATAAAACTACTTGTAGCTGAGAAAGAAAACTCAAAAGTTAAACTTGACCGAAAGATTTTAGCTAGGCATAAATTTTAGCATAATACAATAGCATATATTTTACCTAATGAATCACACGCCTAGGTAATTTTAGGTGTGCGTGTGCGATTGCACGCCTCGTATGACAAAGCCTGCGCGATGCGAGCTCTGAGTCCAGCTAGTACAGCGAGACGCAAGACAAACGCAAGATGAGACGCAGCCAAGATGCTAGACGAACGCAAATCAGACGCGATTTTTGATAGGTTATTTCTTAGCAGTACTGTACTATATATTCTATACGTAGTCTCCATGTACCTCCAACCTTACTGCATGGCTGGCATGTATGTCTATAAATGGTCGTCATGAATGCTGCTATCCCTGTTTTTATCCAAATAATTTACGCTGTGACTATTTGACCAGCAGCTGGTCAGGTAAGAAAAAATACTAAATGACCGGCAGTCAATAGCGCATTATTTGGCGCGTAGCTCTGGGTACAAGGTTGGGTAGGTCGAAGTGTGGTTGAAGTGAATCGAAGCCGCGTTCCAAATATATTTATACTACAAGTTACTATCATAAAGGAAATGCTGCCTCGAAATCCAAGGCAGTTGTTATATAGTGCAAAATTACAAAAATAAGTGGTGGGCTTATTGAAAAAGGCTATTTCCATCACACAATACGACATTCAAGATCGATGAATCCTATGCATTAATTTATGTATTATCGCAGTCAAAGACATGGTCACATATTGTTTACAAGCATTTTGTCTGAATTTTCTTACATCAACATTATACAAGAAAAATTGCCTTTGAAATGAGTTGAACCCTGCTCGATTCTTACATTATTTTAGTGAACACTGAACAAGCACAAATTATGCCTTCATTTGTATTGTTTTTAGTGAGCACAATGGCTTCGTTTAGTTTTTTTGTAGTATTATTATAGTATTCTTTCATTAATCCTCTGTCTCATACAGACTTACATTGTCTTTAAGAAAATAATAATATACACTAACCTTGCACATTGTTTTGAGAAGTGATTTAATAACAGATGATTGCAAAGTGCATTTTGTTGATAACTGTCCAATGAACATATATGAAGCAGCTTGAAGGTCATTCACATTTGACTTTAAACCATGAATTATCTGATTCAGTAAAGAACTAACAAGTTCCTCTGATACTTTATCCACACTCTGAAGAACCCCGATGATAGTTGATGCATAAAAAGATGAAAATACATGAAAGGAAGCAGAACTTTGACCACTTTTTGTTTTACTTTTAACAGCATTGAAGACCAAAGAAGAGATGAAAGATAAAAATGCAGGATTTGAGAGACAATGTTGGATGATTGTACTTCTTGGTAAAGGAGTTCCAGTTTTCTGGATAGAAATGAGCCATGACCACTTAGTGTTTGTAATATTCAATAACTGTACAACACGAGCAAATACGTTAGAATGGTGGAAAGGAAACACACACGATAATAAGTCATCAACATTGTAAAGTTGGATCTGAAATCGACGTATCAACCACTCCAACGTTTTGTGCGCAGGTTTTAAAAGAATATATGGAGATAGAAACTGAAGATAATCTTTGATCGTGCTATCCAATTTCTCGTTCACTTCTTTGGTTTGTAAACTCCGTTCTAGATGTTTTGATGATTCACTAAATAGTAAACTTTCAAACTTCTCGAAGTTATCATTCACAAGTTTTAATTCATCTAAACCATTTAAAGCCAATGCAAATACTGTCTCATTATCAATATCAGAAGCTTCCTTTGAATTAAAAAGAAACGACGTTCTTTTCTTGTACTTACTAGCCCTTTCCAAAGAGCTATTTTCAGGGATTCTCAATCTCTTCAACTGATTCTCCAACGACGACATTTTCACTACACGTGTGTGTCGAGCTTCTCGTACTTTATGCCCCCCCCCCCCCTTCTCTCCTCCTCTGAGGGGAAACCGCTGGGCGGAAGGATCGCAGGCTGATTCCGCCCAGCGGTTTCCCCCCTGCCCACTGAGAATTTTACTCGGACCTCACCCGGCCGATCAACGCGCCTACTATTATACACGCCCCTCGTGGAAATCAGCTACGGTTGACGTCTATCTATGTATCTATGTGTCCTTCGTCAGATGGAGAATAGACCGATTGAAAATATGGTGGTGATGTCATGAAAACGAGGCTTTTCGGTGGTAACTAACATTGTCCTAGTAACGATAACCACATCGCCGCCATATTTGCAATCGGTCTGAGAGCAACGCGCGCGATATAATATATATGGTGTGGATGACGTAATCATTAAATCCGACGAGTCCGATACGAATATAGCCACGTCATAGTCTGTGAAATTTTGAAAACCACAGACTATGAACCAGCGCCGTTAATCGTGTTCTGTGACGTAGCTACTATAAGGAATTTAAATAGTAGACCACGATTGGTCGAAAAGAAAATTTAGTTAATACGTGATATTCAATTGGTTAAGAACTACTTCCGTTTTCAATGTTGTTTACCACGAAGACAGTTTCTCAGCCGCCTCGAGATTAAAGTTTGCTAATACTTTGGCAAATGATGACTGATTATAGTCGGCATAATTTTGGTTCGAGGATGATCAAACAGTCGAAGAGATGCGGGAATCGAATTGTTAATCATACGATATTTCCAGGTACACGCGTAAAAACGCACAGCTTGTTTTTGCCTGTCAACAGGCAAAAACAAGCCTGTTATCGACAGGCTAGAACATGCTTGAGCTGGCCAGCAAGAACATGGCTGTTGACAGGCTTGTTCTTGCCTGTTGACAGGCTTGTCCTTGCCTGTTGGAACAGGCTGTTTACGGCTTGATGAATGAACAGGCTTGAACAGCGTTGTTGAAACAGTATGTTTCATGCATGATAACAGCGTTGATTTAGCGTGATGAAATAACATCCAAGAACATGGTTGTTCTGACAGCGTATTTCAGGCATGATATCAATGCTGTTTTTGACTGTTGAACTCGAGATTTTCTCGTGTTTACTACGCGTTCTTCTCGCGGGGCCCCGTGTATCGTGTGTTGCCATGCAAAAGCACGACGAACAAAAAATATTGACAACACCTGAAAATATATTTGGGCTTTATTGCAAAAGATAACAAAAACATTCACAAAATAGGCAAGCTTACAATACTTTTTTATACAAAAATACCCTGTAATATAATCAGTCTTCGCTTCCACAAACATTAAGACCACAGGTCATTATTCAAACGGCATAGGCCACTGCTTGCCCGTCTCAAAAGTTGGTTTCGCGAATTTGAATTGTGGTCATGTTGTGAACGCGATCCCTAGCGATCCATCTTTGAATGTCAGATATCAGTTTCACATTCTGCAGTGCATGGCCTGGTTCATTCACGTCGATTTTTTCAGAACTTGGTCTAATGGTCTTGAATACGGGTAATAGAGTAAAATTTCCAAACGTGCATCTAAAAATATATAAAAAATAGATAAATACAGAATGTATAATATTTACAATGCATTCAAACCACAACGACGTCGATGTAAGTTAAGCTTAAGCTTTATTTTATATCATTCTGCATGCAGAGACTTGACTAGTATATTGTTTTTTACGTGTTCTCTTTTAAGTTAATACATGTGCATCCTGTCGGAAAAGGCAAATCTCAAACTTTTTTCCCATTTTTAAAATACTTCCCTTTAAGCAAGAAACTAGAAAACTTTACCACAAATAGTACTTTAGAATATCTTTTGATTGATATATAGATCAAGTTTGTGCGTTAAGCATTGTGCAAACAATATCTAATATCCTAAAACACTTGTGGAAAGTCTATTGGCCATTATAATTATTTGACGAGCAATGGTGCGAACATTTTAAAACGTTACACAAAACTCACAGACTTGAACTATACATCAAATGAAAGCTTATGAAATTTCTAACAACATACGTACATGATGTATTTCAACAATCCGTAGTTCGGAAGTTATTCACCATTTTCCTTCATGAACAAACATGGCGAGATTTCCGCGGGATTGTGAAAACTTGCCCCAATAGGCAATAGCCTCGTTTTCACTTTCGCGAGTGTTTTCTTAATTTCTTCCTTCAGCTTCGTGCCTATTTCTTTAAAACAAAATAAACCGAAGTGACCATGTAATTACTTAAGTTAACTTACTGTATGTCGTTGGAAAAACTTGGAAGCCTTTTTAAAGACTGACTTCCGCCTTGGAAACAGGAAAAGACTTTAACTGGAAATATTAATCGAGCTAAAAAGGCAAAGTGCCAAAGAAAAATAACCGCTTACAGTACCTCCTACAGTCTTTGACACGTTGGCAACTTGGCACAGAATATGGTTATTTTCGGATCTGCCGGTGAATTTCCACTCAGCCAAAAATGCGTTGTCGTTTATAATCTCAATTTCCATTCGCTAGTCAGCCTATATGTATATAGTGGCAGTCGAAAACAATCTCCAATGCCCAAGACAATGTGGAAAGTTTCAGCCTCTTTTGGCGGCGGGATATCCAGTTCTGTTTCTTCGTCTTTCTTGGTATAAATGTTAGGAATTAAACCATTAAATTTCGTGAAAACAGCAGCACAAAAATATTAAAACTGTCTTGTTCAAATTTCGCTCTCGGATGGCGTGGATATATATGTATTTAACAATTATTCCTGATTATAAACTGGTTCAAACCGGTTGAGTACTCACAACAGGCATGAACAATGCTGTCGAACAAACAACCTTGTTCATGCCTGTTGGAACAACATAAAACTATCATGTCAAATCAACAGCCATGTTCATGCATGATACAACATGTTGTCAGAGCATGATGAAATAACATCCAAGAACAGCAATGTTACAACAACCATGAACTTGGTTGTTGTATCAAGCTTGTTTTTGCTTGTTGTAACATGCATGAACAAGCATTGTCGATTCGCCAAGCTGTAACATGCATGTTGTAACATGCTTGAACAATGCTGTTATTTCAACAATCATGTTCTAGCATGTTAACAGGCTGTAACAAGGTTGTTGAGCCAACAACCTTGTTACAGCCTGTGAGATTTTTACGTGTGTAGTCGTCGAGTGCCGATTCTCGTTATGCTGTTTATTCGTTTTAGCTTTTCAGCTTGTCCTATTTGTCTATTAGAACTAAGTTTGCTCTTCATATGATTTCTTACACTTTTATTGTGAATACTCGTTAGTTGCATAAGCATAGACTTGCTCCAAGTCTGCCTCTTGATTGTTTCGGATTTGTTTAAAGACGGGTTTGTTTCGAGAATACGGGACGGGTTTGATTCGGGACGGGTTTCATTCGAGACAGGTTTCATTCGAGACAGCTACACTGTAGGTTCTTTTCAAAACCTTGAAACTAAACCACTCTCGAAATAAACCCGTCTTTAAATAAACCCGAAACAATCAAGAGGCAGACTTGGAGCAAGTCTACTCTAAGGCATAAACACAATCTATAAGCATTGCGAATAATCGGCATAAATTACAGAACACACAATTTGGCTCTGATGCACAGACGCTACTTAGCGCCGCCTTTTTGCGCCCGCGAGCGTCTGTACGCAGGCTAATACGAATATTGCGCCAAAATTTGAAATTTTGGCACCCTAGTCTTCACCAGGCATATTAGGCATGGCTAAATCGTGAAAATCCACTGAAAAGACCCATCACTGGCTCAGGACATAACAATAGCACAGCTCGCGCAACTTCAACCCCCAAAGTCTAAAAAAATTTACGCATTATCCCTCTTTCCAAAATCCTTCTTTGTCGTACTTTTCTAAAACTCAATTTATTTTAATTTTGTTCAATCAAGATATCTTCTTTCCGTCACGTGAATACTAATCATACAAAATTACTGCATTTTGATTGGTTGAAAGCTATGACAAAAAATTCGAATATATTTACTAACGTTTCGTTAGTTTCGTTGCACCCAGCAACATATTCAGAGTGATTAAGTTATTAATATATATATATATCACTCATGTGAGCTAATTAAGTGTTATACTAGAAATTACTATCGCAAGGAAAGTGCTGCCTCAAAGGCCATTGCATGGGCAGTGTAGTCAGTTTTGATAAATTTCAAAGGTGAACCCTGGGATTGACTCAGATTGTATAAATTGTAACCGCGGACATGTTAATCAAGAATGATATAGATTGTAGAGTCAGTACGTAGGTCTCGCGTTGTACATGTATAGTTGATGTTTGGTTTGCATTTGGCAGGTATATAAAGTTATTGAAGTGACAGTGAGTGGAGCGGAAAATATGCACTTGATTGCATTTCAAAATTGTCTTTAGAGTCGTGCGAGCAGAACCCTGATATACAGTACAAGCAAGTACCGCTACCTCGAAGGCTGTGTGAGTCAGTGAGTGCGTTCGAAGCATGTACGTGAACGGATTGGAAAGGGTGAATGGAGATGTGATTGTGAACTTCTATGACAGCGATATGTCAATATACACCTAAAATAGAAGGAAAACTGTATTCATAAACAAAACAATTTGATATCATGATTGTGATGGCATAGGTGATGGCAAGAAATCGCAGATATACCTCGCAGTCACTGAGCCATATTTCCGTTTGGTGAGCGTTAGGTGAAATTACCTTGACAAGAGAATACTTCCTCAAGCGTTGACAAGTTCCGATTAAAGTTCTACGTCACAAAACGTCATAAAATGGAACAAATATCCCGACATCTCGACAGAGGGCAATTTACCCAAATCGAGATTGCGTTGACTATAATAGGTCCGCGAAGAGATCTGGGTACGAGGACACAGCAACCCAAGTCAAGATTAGTGTGCTGCCTACGGCAGCAATTACAATTTTTTTTGTAATATAGCACTTAATTAGCTCACATGATCAGTCTTTACTTGCTTGGGTAAGTTATGTTTTGATACCATGGTTAACAACTCGTTATTAACTGTGGGTTGACCATGGTATCCAATAGCCCTTGCGGCTGCTATTAATAGCTCAAAATGCAGACAAACAAACCAAATTTGGCTCACAAATGATTGCAAATTGAGCTATTTTATTTATTTATTTATTTATTTATTAACTTTACAACCATATATAAATGCGAAAGAATTAAAACTATTAAATTAGAGAAAAAACTTTGAATAACTAAATATATGGTTGAAGGTAAGGTCAACAGGACATGAGTAGTCCCATGTGAAGACCGACCTTAATGAAAACAAACATAACATACATAAAATAAAGACCAGAACAAATATACAGTTTAGTTATGTTTTGATAACCATGGTCAAAAACTCGTTATTAACTATGGGTTGACCATGGTATCCAATTACTTGAAAGCAAATTAATTTCTCAGATCTGCGCTGTTGCTTGCTTGTATAAGTTGTGTTTTGATACCAATCCATGGTCACAAACTAATTCACTACGTGATGTGTGATCATTATTTCTTTTCATAATCCACTAATAGGATTTTCTTTCTTCGGATAATGATATTGGTAATAGCAAAAATAATTATGGCCAAGTAACACGTTTTAATTCAATTACGTGAGCTCGGAATGTTTGAGATCGAGCCAATTACCCGAAAGTTCTATTTTTAAAAAAATGAAGAACATGTTAATTAACATTTCAATGTGTTGGCAGAGACCAAGGGCACAGACTAGACAGCAATTCAATTAAGAATTATCTCATCTGTTAACTATCAAAAATGGAAAGGGTTATCCTTATCTAAATTCACATGGTTTCACTTTCAAACGTCGAACTTTTCATCTGCCTAATCTAACGGAATTTAGCAAAATCTTTTGTTCAAGATCATTTACCTGTCATTAGATTAAAAACATGGAACGTCGTTCGCCGTTTGACTGAAATGAACCAAAATCTCGAAATCGGATATTATGTACAAGGACAAGCCGAGATGTTTTTCCAGACTTATTTTGACAGTAAATTATTATCAATGATCTTGACACTTTCATTTACAACTTTTTCGGCGATTTGTATTGCTTCCTTTCCTCCTAATGTTCTGCGATCACCGAAGATAGAACATTTGGGTTTCCATATATTACGATCGCCGGTTTTAAAATTGAGCGATCGCAGCAATGGAAACCAGGCTTAAATTAGATCTTCGTCACGTTGGCATTCTTCTGACTGCGATAACGCATGTTTCCGGACAGTCAAAACGGTTTATCTCTAAATCAGCTAAAATATTCACAATGTGCTTAGCTGGCAATATATCTACCACTTGACATCAAAAGTATCAGAAGGAAGACTATTCAAAAGAAGTGGATAATATTGCTTTTGTATCCATTTGATAAATACGTAAGTAGCAAAAAGCTATTTTCTTATTATATCTAAAATCTAAGTACTAATAGACATCTTTCATTATGCCCCCCAAATTAAATATTCTTTTATATTCATTTAAATTAGCCTTTCTGACCTCGTTCGTGTGTCTGTAATTCCAAAGAATCTTTGCTTTGTAACGAGGCCAGAAAGGCTAATTTGCATGCGTATAAAAGAATAGTTAGACTGGCCGCCATTATATGAAAGAAGTCTATTCGACTGGAATAATAAACGTCTCACTTTAGTACTATGTAATATGGCTATATACAAGACTGGTCTCATTCTGTTACAAATAAAATAATATACATGTACTAGTCATACTATATGATACTATACATGAATTGGTGTAATTCTCATAAAGCGCTGAATATCAAATAATAGCCAAGTTAGTATAATGCAGTCGTAATCTAGTCTTGAATGGTTTGAACCTAGGAGTATCATTATATGCCATGTGAAGATGATCATACAGGTTGTTGTAGTCTTGACAAAGACTATTGTTGGTGACTGACGTTTCGACGGCCTCAGCGGCTGTCATCTTCAGAGTTTATGTCAGTAAAGCTTTTTATGATTACAATTTTAATGCCTCTCTAGATTATAGTCCTCACAAATATTGACGTGATCATGATACTGAATCCACAGTTACTAAAAAGTACAGTAGAATATCTACTACGTAATAGTCTCCTACCGATCGCAAGTAGCCATTATTAGTATGGAATTGCCATCTGCTAATTGCAGTCTAGCCTACATGTACGTGCAGTCGAGTGGGGTCTGCACGCAGGCTAATTGCAGTCATTATATGTTTCATATTCTGGTATTATATCTTGTCGCAACACGAACCTAAATTAGACTTCTAAAATCACAAAATAATAAAGCTCGTCATTGTTTATTTACCCCATTCTACCTAGAATAATTTAAAAATTCCGTAATAATTTTCGTTCGCACAAAAGGGGGGTGGGGATGTTGAAATGTTCGTCTTTGAAGTGATATTCAGAATAATTACGGTTGTTTCACAGTGAATATCAATTGGGATGTAAGTTCTGTTGTCTTCCCTGGTCACTTTTAGTCTTTTTGTAATTTTTTTAAAAATTATTCTTGTAATTCTGTGGCAAATCTAAACTATTTATTTGAATATATTTTATTTTTAAGGGATATGAATTACCAACTCAAACATTTATTGATAATTCTCAGCGTGATTTCTGTCGCTGACACGGCAGCACTTCCAGGTATAAAAAAATATAAACCATTTACTAAGACTGGAGCTAAGGCTGTAGCTAATACTAGTTAAGAATAAATATGAAAGCTGCTAAGTTCTCAAAAGAACTGGATATATTGATATGAAAAGAAGAAATAAGAGAACTTCAATGTGTTGAAAAATACTACTAGCTGTTAAACTGTTAAAGGATGTAGTTTGTAGCTAATGCTACTAAAGAGTATATAAGTATAGCTATCTATATAATATAGAGAGCCTAGTCACGAGTTCTGTATATATAGTGGTGGTATATTGGCTTCTAGGTATAACCGGTGCATGCTAGTTCGCGTGCATTACACGACGCATTTTGTCTTATTTTTATTTTAAATGTTGTTACAAATTGCAACGAAATCTGTACAGAAAATATGGCATATATTTTGGACGACGCAAGTCGTTTTGAGACCTGTACTAATGTGATTTTTTTATCTTCATCGGAAAATGCAAACAAATGAACCTGGCACCTTCTTTCGTTCTCCAAAAATCGCGTGACAAATGTGGTGACGAAATACGAAGGTTAAAATAAAGTGAATAGATTGTCAGAAAAAGTACAGCAGATTGCCAAGCCCCCTTGAGGCAATGATGACAAGGTGTTGATAGTGCGCAAGAAGAATGCAGGTCGGATTTCGATAACCTGTTAAAATACGAAGTCGGTGTGCACCCACCATACCAGATAAACAATCGACGGAGGTTTTAAGTTGCAGTGGAGGTGTTACACCTTAGAACTGGTCGCGTAGAGTTGCGAAAAGTAGTAGATACTTTCAAATAGCACACTTGCTAAATTCTGTGCCTTACCTAGCCGGTTTTAACGCATAATTTAGTCCAATGCAATATGCATTTCGTATCAAACCAATTAATGTAGTTTGATCATCGATTGATATCTGTCTGTGATCAATGAGTTAGGTCGAGTTTTCGGTCAATAAACGTTGCTGATTGGTTACAGTTTATGTTCATTAATCACCGAGGATTTATGGAGTTAGTGGTTTTGGTCAAGTTTGGTGTGTTGATTTAAAAAATCGATGTTATACGGGGAATTAGTGGGGCCTTCTGCCTCGTTTTCATATTACAAATTTCAACACATATTCATAAATGTACAGTACAATGTTACAAAAACTAATTTTAACTGAAAAGTTGCATATCCTTCACATATTGTCAATTAAGGCAATAGATAATGTATGAACAGATTAATTGAAACGTGGAAAATAGCTCTTTACTGGTAGATACGATGTTAAAATGCCATGGAATTTTAATTCCTAACTAGCATTTAATACACAATGTAACTTGCTTCTAATACAAGAGGTACAAAACTTGGGATTTCTATTAACCAATCAGTTTCAAGTCCCGACTTAGGAAAGATCAGTTTCCCTGACATGCATAGAGACCTGTGATTATGACCATCAATATTTAGTTATCCATATTCCTGCCAGCTCCACATCACAGTAGTCCAATGTGGGTAGAATTATCAACTTACTGTATATAATCTATCCACACCAACAATTGGTGTAGAATCCCTAATACGTCTTAGTAAATCTAATTTGAATGGACCCCTATACATTTGCACTATATGCATCCGTAGACATTTGAACGAATTTGATTTTTTTAAAGGACACTCATTGTATGATAGAGATGCACTTTCTTCCTTCAACAGCCTTTGGTCTATATACTAAATACTGCATTGATTATTTCGTGAGTCATCAATATTGTGATAAAAGTAATTTCTTTCTAATTGGGCGAGGGGTTGTTGCGTATACATATTTCTAGTATACTGTGAATGCCTAGTATTTTTTTCCCTGTAGTCCAATTCGCTGGCTTTAACACCATGTATCACCTAACCTTGTACAATAACCAATTAGCGACATATAAAAATCAATGTCGGACAGCAACAGGAGTATTGTCACTTCATAATAATGATTTCTGGACGTTTCGTACTTCCAAGTTGGAGACTTCAAACATAGACGTACATTTTATATACGAAGGCCTAGTATTTTTTCCCTGTAGTCCAATTCACTGGCTTTGAAACCACGTATCACGAAACCTTGTACAATAACCAATTAGCGAGATACAAAAATCAATGTGCGACAGGAACAGGAGTATTCGAATTTTAAAATAATGATTTCTGAACGTTTCGTACTTCCAAGTTCGAGACTGCAAATATAGACGTACATTTTATAATATGAATGCCTAGTATTTTTTTCCCTGTAGTCCAATTCGCTGGCTTTGAAACCACGTATCACCCCTAACCTTGTACAATAATCAATTAGCGAGATACAAAAATCAATGTCCGACAGGAACAGGAGTATTCGGATTTCAAAATAATGATGCAGTTCAGACTGGAAATTTGGTGCAAACTTACTCACAGCAAGACAACATCGTTACTAGATGGTAAAAATGATAAAAGCAATCAATTTCGATCAATTATAAATTTAATTATAAATTATAAATTTGGGTCCTTTAAACCTCTTTTTGGTGAAAACCTCGTTTTGGTGTAAGTAGCACCGTTCAAACTTGAAACGACCGGATCTGAAATCCAGCACAAATACTTGATAAAACGCTCAACTATGTGTCTACTAAACGATTAATATCTCATTTGAGTCAAGTTAGCCTACATACTAACTACATAGATAATATAGGCACAACCACCTGGCATTTACGTTACTCTAGCGCTTGGTCTATTCCTACTGATTTGGTTTTTTAAATTACAAGTCTTCATTGTGTTTTTTGGATTATTGGTTTGCTAAATATCCTGTGAACATCTTACATCAATTTTTGGATCGATTTATTATTTCCCGTGACTAATTTATTTTGGATTTATTTATTTGACCGTTTGACCTGTGGCGTATCCGTACTTCGTGATTTTATATAAGCATCGTTCTTCGTTTTGTGAGCAGTTGGCAAGTCTAAACTTTAAAATCCGTTTGATTTTGGTATTCTTACCCTGTTCTGCAAGTTTCATCTTTTAATGTTCAGTAAATTTTGAATTATTCAACTGTTCATGTTCGACCGTTGAACTTGTTTGTCTCGCTTGGTGTCTCCTAGCAACAGCCAAATTTGAATTTTCTCCGTCAATTTTCTTGCCAAGACGAACTCCTTTCACTGGTACTATTTTGTTGGTCCTTATTCTATATCTTTTAATTTATATCTTTTGAATTTCCCGCTCGTCTGATGGGAAAGTTTTTGTCATTTGGTTTGTTTTTTATTTGATTTCTTGGATTGTAACCTGATCATCGTTCTGCCGTAAATAATTTTATTTACTAACTGTCATCCCTGGCGTTTATCATCTGCCCTGGTATCTCCGCTTTACGGTGGCCCATATCCGCCACGGCAAAACATTAACACTCGAGGTAAAACATTAATACTCACGGCAAAACATTAACACTCGAGGTAAAACATTAATACGGTGGCCCATATCCGCCACGGCAAAACATTAACACTCGAGGTAAAACATTAATACTCACGGCAAAACATTAACACTCGCAGTGAAACATTAATACTCACGGCAAAACATTAACACTCGCAGTGAAACATTAATACTCACGGCAAAACATTAACACTCGCAGTAAAATATTAATACTCACGGCAAAATTTTGCACGGCCACACAGATGGGTCTGGGTACGAGAATGACGGTAGGTACTTTATCTGACCCCCATTATAGTGTATCATATAATTCCTACGCATACTTAGCCCTCCTTATGCATACTTAGCCATCCTTAGGCATACTTAGCACTCCTTAGGCATACTTAGCACTCCTTTGCCATCCTTAGGCATACTTAGCAGGAGGGCTATGCCTAAGGAGGGCTAAGTATGGCTAAGGAGGGCTAAGGAAGGATGGCTAAGTATGCGTAAGGTGGCTAAGGAGGGCTAAGTATGCGTAAGGATGGCTAGCCCTCCTTAGGCATACTTAGCCATCATTAGGCATACTTAGCCCTCCTTAGGCATACTTAGCACTCCTTTGCCATCCTTAGGCATACTTAGCCCTCATTAGCCATACTTAGCCCAGGAGGGCTAAGGATGGCTAAGGAGGGCTAAGTATGCCTAAGGAGGGCTAAGTATGTCTAAGGAGGGCTAAGTACGCCTAAGGAGGGCTAAGGATGGCTAAGGAGGGCTAAGTATGCCTAATGAGGGCTAAGTATGCCTAAGGAGGGCTAAGTATGCCTATGGAGGGCTAAGTATGCCTATGGAGGGCTAAGTATGCCACGCATACGCTTATCCCTCCATAGGCATACTTAGCCCTCCTTCCTTAGCCCTCCTTAGCCATACTTAGCCCTCCTTAGGCATAGCCCTCCTTGCTAAGTATGCCTAAGGAGGGCTAAGTATGCCTAAGGATGGCTAAGTATGCCTAATGAGGGCTAAGTATGCCTAAGGAGCGCTAAGTATGCCAAGTATGCCAAGGATGCCTAAGGAGGGCTAAGGATGGCTAAGGAGGGCTAAGTATGCCTAAGGAGGGCTTAGTATGCCTAAGGAGCGCTAAGTATGCCAAGGATGCCTATGGAGGGCTAAGTATGCCTAATGAGGGCTAAGTATGCCTATGGAGGGCTAAGTATGCCTATGGAGGGCTAAGTATGCCAAGGATGCCTAAGGAGGGCTAAGTATGTCTAAGGAGGGATAAGTATGCGTAAGGATGGCTAAGTATGCCTAATCAGGGCTAATGATGACTAAGCATGCCTAAGGAGGGCTAGCCATCCTTACGCATACTTAGCCCTCCATAGGCATACTTAGCCATCCTTCCTTAGCCCTCCTTAGGCATAGCCCTCCTTGCTAAGTATGCCTAAGGAGGGCTAAGTATGCCTAAGGAGGGCTAAGTATGCCTAAGGATGGCTAAGTATGCCTAAGGAGGGCTAAGTTAGCATGCATAAGGAGGGCTAAGTATGCGTAAGGATGGCTAAGGAGGGCTAAGTATGCCTAAAGGAGGGCTAAGTATGCGAGGAATTATATGATACACTATAATGGGGGTCAGATAAAGTACCTACCGTCATTCTCGTACCCAGACCCCTCTGTGTGGCCGTGCAAAATTTTGCCGTGAGTATTAATGTTTTACCTCGAGTGTTAATGTTTTGCCGTGGCGGATATGGGCCACCGTATTAATGTTTTACCTCGAGTGTTAATGTTTTGCCGTGAGTAATCTGAGTATTAATGTTTTACCTCGAGTGTTAATGTTTTGCCGTGGCGGATATGGGCCACCGTATTAATGTTTTACCTCGAGTGTTAATGTTTTGCCGTGAGTATTAGGCCAAGTAAAAAAAAACATATGTTTCTCGTCCGGATTTCTGCCAAAAAGCAGGGAAGCGGGGCATTTTATTTATTTTTTTTCTTTGCCAAAGTAATAAGCTTTCATACAGTTTAGTAAGGAAAATACACGCAATAAAACGTGAACTACGAAAGGCTTTATTTAAGTAACTAAATTTTTTAATGTCTCGTAACGTAATAACGCATTACGCATACCATGGTTTTAATACTTTATCTGCCGTTCTGATCCTCGAGCAAACGAAAACCATCGTTTAAATATGGGTTAAAACAAAAAACATTCATGAATATGCAGCCAAGCATGACAAGCATGTGAACAAAAATATGAGTTCGTATTTGAGTTCGTGAAGGTGTTGAATTTGGTCAGCGGATAGGATTTTGAATGAGCCCGCAGTAGTTTCCAGATTAATACTTCAAGTTATCAAAAATAAAGTTCAAAAACATGAAGCGAAATTTGTAGAGGAAAACCAGCAAAAAAAAAAAAGAAAGGAAGCGGCCAAGAAAAAGGAAGCGGGCGGGGACGAGAAACATATGTTTTTTTTTACTTGGCCTTAATGTTTTACCTCGAGTGTTAATGTTTTGCCGTGGCGGATATGGGCCACCGTACCGCTTGGCTGCTCGCGACAAACTCCCCACTATCGTGCTCCTGATCGCCTGATTTTTCTACGCGTTCCGTCTAATTTTTGAACAATTTCGTAATTTGGTTTGGTTTTTATTTGACTTCTTCTCTTGCGCCGTGTCGGGGGTTTTCCCTGTTGGATTCGCAAGATGGCGTTATATGGTCACATCTTGCGATCGCTCTTATTTATCCTCACACAACTTGAATTACGTACTCGAAGTAGAAATGGCTGTCATATCCTATTAAGTCATAATAACATGGTAAACTTTTTCGTGAGTCGCGAAATTGAGAGTGCATGGTATTTAAAACATCCTCAGTCGAAAGCTGCGAAATCGACTAGAAGAAAGGATTCGCTGCCTTTGTTTGTTGTTGGAGGAAAGTTGGTTTGTATATTAAAGTACTCTTTAGCTGCTATTATCTTACAAAGGTCTGGTGATGTTGCTGTTCTATTAAATCCGGGACCAATCAATGCTGGTAATTCGACTTGTTTATCAAGTTCTTCTACTTCAAGCCCTCTGCACATCTGGCCAGAACCGCCATGCCTCTCTTGTCAGTCAATTATAGCATGGGATGTGGAATCGGTTTTCTGTTCCTACTGTGACTCGTATATTATCACACTGCTTGCGTTAACATTGATCAGTCAATTGATGTAGAATTTCTCGATTGGATTTGCGATGAATGTGCTGTATCATCATCAAATCACAGCTTGTGTTCTGCTGTCGACAACGTTAGCTTCGAGTCCATTAGCTCTGATACTACCGCTGATGATCCAGTGATTTCAACCAGTAATCAACCGAGCTCTACTAACGATACCTATTTAAAGATACCATTACCCAGTAAAGGACTTCGGTTCGGTCAATGGAATGTTAACCATTTAACTAGCAGTAAATTTGAACAAATCAAAATATTACTAACAAATAATGCAAGTAACCTCGATATTTTGTTTCTTACGGAGACATTTCTAAAGCCATCAAACTGTGATTCTCTTTACGATATACCAGGCTTCACATTACTGCGGAAAGATCGTCTAAACAAAGCAGGCGGAGGAATAGCTGTGTATTGCAATAATACATTAACCTTCAAACGTAGGTTTGACCTCGAACGAGATTCTGTGGAGATTTTATGGTTAGAAATCTGTCCTTACAAATCCAAACGTTCACTGCTGTTATCTGGTTGTTACCGCCCACCGTCTAATACCAAGTACGATGACAAAGTGTTTGATGAGTGTATTGAAACAGCATATTTGTCCAACAAAGAAATTATTTTAACCGGAGATTTTAACATTAATTTTATCTCAGCTGAATTCAAGAAACATTATTTGTCCAAAAGCTTAATGAATATGCACTTTACTCAATTGGTCGCAGACGTAACTAGACCCGTCAGTAATACGTGTTTGGACCATATTTATACCAACAAGAGTCAGCATATCACTTCTGTATTAGTGAAAAACTATGCACTCTCTGATCATCTACCAATATTTGCTGCTCGTAAATATTTCAAACAGTCAAAATCAGGTAATTTGCATGATTCAATAACTTATAGAGATATAAAGAAGATTAACGAGGCTGCATTCAACTCTACGTTAGCAAACTCCCCTTGGGACACTGCCTTCATATTTGATGATGTTAATGATGCTGTTGCCACATGGGAAAGCATTTTTTTTCAAGCCGTTGACTTACATGCTCCAACTAAACAAAAACGCGTTGCCAGAATGATACAACCACATTGGATTAATAATGACATTCTTGAACAGTTAAAACTAAGAGACAATCTACTTTCAAAAGCTCGAAAAACAAAAACAAACCCAACTAATGCTTGGAAACAATACCGCGGTGCAAGAAATTTGGCATCCAACATGATTGAAAAAGCTAAAAGAAGCTACTTTAAATCATCGATTCAAATTAACAAAGGTAACGCAAAGTCCATTTGGAAGTTAATTAGATCCCTTGGTGGTGGTAAACCAACACGCCTGCCAGAATTTCTCCTTGATGAATACAATAAAGTGATAAATAAAAGTTGCGAAATAGCTGAAAATTTCAATATTCATTTTACAACAATCGCCAGCAAGATCAAGTCCTCACTTTCCTCTGTCAATAACTTTGATTTAAATACGTTGAATCAGTTTGTAAACTCTAAAATATCATCAAACTCCATGAACTTCAGTCTCACTCCAATCACATCTGAAATTGTTAAAACTTACTTGACGACGTTGTCACCTAATAAAGCAACTGGGACTGATGGTATAAGCATAAAACTGCTTAAATTAGGTCTTAATGAGTTGGCGCCGTCTATATCCAGATTGATCAACATGTCTTTCACAAACTATCAATTCCCAGCACGATGGAAAACAGCTAGAGTAAGCGCTTTGTTCAAATCAGGTGATTTGTCTGATGTTAACAATTATCGACCCATCTCTGTGCTACCCGTACTTTCAAAGATCATTGAACGACATGTCCATGATTGTCTGTTCCATTATCTTACCATAAATAACCTGATATATTCCAATCAATCGGGATTTAGAAAGAAATTTAGCACAGAGACAGCTGTAGCTTACATCGTTGATTCACTACTGTTCAACTTGGATAAAAATTGCATCAATGGTATGGTCTTAGTCGATTATAAGAAAGCGTTTGATATGGTGGACCACTGCATTATTCTTGAAAAGCTATGTGCTTATAGACTTGATCCGAATTCGCTTCAATGGTTCAAATCTTATCTAACCGATCGCAAACAGTAGCCGTCTTCAACAAGAGTAATTACGGAAGAAGTTTTTAATCTTTATTAATGATTTACCTCTACATATAAATACTCAAGTGGATTTATTTGCTGACGATACTACCTTACTAGCCTCCACTGATTATAACGATGTGGATGAACTGAGAGACAAATTATCTCTAGAAGTATCCAATGTTCAAAATTGGGCCATTGCCAATAAACTACCTCTGAATTCTACTAAGACTAAATCTATTTTGGTTAGTGGCAAACGGCTCAAGTCAAAACTCACAGCTGAAAATCAAGTCCTCAACATAGAATTAAACGATGTCCCATTGGAACAGGTTCATCAAGTAAAATTACTGGGTTTTATTATCGACGAGGACTTAAGTTTTGACACCCATGTTGAAGTTTTAGCAACTAAACTATCAAAACGCATTGGAATATTGAAGTCTATAAAGTCCTATTTGCCTATGATCAAACCCTTATTTCTTTACTGTAGCCCAACTTGGACAAACTGTAGTAAGAACAATATCGTAAAAGTATTCAAACTTCAGAAACGCTGCGCTAGAATTATCCTTAATGCTCAACCATGTCATTCCTCTGTGGATTTATTTAACAGACTTGGTTGGATACCTTTTTATGTAGAGTCGGACATTAGAAAATGTATAATAGTATACAAACGTACTGTTAATGATACTCCTGAGTATTTAAACAGACTCTTAAAATTAAATAGTCAGCAACATTCTAGAAACACACGCAGCGCTCATTTGAGCTTAATAACACCTAAATTCACTAGAGTTACAGAAGCTGGCTGAACCTTTTCAGTTACCGCTATTAACATTTGGAACAAACTGCCACTTAGTCTGCGTTCATCTGGCTCCCTTAATTTCTTTAAGCAGTCTTTGTATAGGTGTTTTCGTGATTACCAAAAAGAATTTAAGCAATTCACGTCTTTTTCTGATTTTAACTTTTAACTTTACACAGTGTATTTCAACTGTCATGTAATTAAGACCTCACCTTGTATCATAATATTAACATTTTCATGTAATTTAGTCATTAATTTTTATATTTTTATACTTTTGTACATATATATAGATATACACATATATACATTTTCATTTTGTAAAATTTTTCGAGGGCCACAAGTTTGTTAGTACTTTGTACTATTTAGTGTAACCCTCTTTAAATAAAGTTTCTATCCTATCCTATGGAATCAAAATCTTTAGAATATATATGGTCAGTTTCTGATTACGTTGTTCAACATCCATACAAGACCGGCGAGACGTGTGTATGGGCCCCCTTCCTAATTTTGTTTTACGTGAAACATATGAGTAATGGCTTGCAAATAGACTTGTACAGTAGTTATAATACAGTATAATTATTATTGACACTACAATTATAGCCAGGATTCCAAAGGAGGATCCCAGTGGATCGGAGTATGAAAAAAGTTGTTATAGTGTCTTTCCGGTAAGGGGAGTCTCGGGGCGTGTCCCCCAGGAAAATTTTAAATTTTGAAAGGCCCATATGTGCTTTTGCGGCAATTTCTGGACAAATTTTTGTGGAGTTATGCCACTAGATAATTGTTAGCATTGTCCTTTTTGGCGTTAATATCGTGCTTATAATTATTGTCAATATTTACCTATTGTGAAAATAGCACACACAGTTACAGCGTCACAGGTTTACTGAAAGTACTAAATGGAAACTAAGTCTAAAGACGGAAAAAAACACCTATTCCAAGATTTGGATATGACGTGTTCCGTACGTTTTTATGAGTTATAACTTATATATGTTGTTTTGTCTATAGGCCCTATAATAGGCGTTGTTTTAACGTACGATATGATGTATCAACGTAATCACCCTTTTACTGCTGAATCTTAAATTAATTAATACGAATATGATATGGATGTTGAGATTGAAGACATCAGTGACTTTTGAACAACGTAATTAGAAATTGACCATATATATTCCATGTTGACCATATATGTTCCATATTCCATATATATTCCATGATTCCATGTTGTTTATGTTTTATTCAATGTAACGATCAGTAACGCCGGCTAACTTGACTAAAATGAGATATTAATCCGTTAGTAGACCTAGTACTCCCAGAAAGTCTACGTTTGAGACTTTAAGTGTTTTAACAAGTATTTACGCTGGATTTCAGATCCGGACGTTTCAAGTTTGGATAGTGTTACTACACCAAAACGAGGTTTTTCACCAAAACAAGAATTAAAAGACCCAAATTCCCCATCTGGTGTTAAATTTGGATTCAGTGTCCTCTAATTGGTTGATTTTATCACTTTTACCATCTAGTACCGATGTTGTCTTGCTGTGAGTAAGTTTGCACCAAAAGAGGCTAAATTCATGAAAACGAGGCAGAAGGCCCCACCAATCGATTTTTGAAATTAGCTCATCGAACTTGACCAAAATCACTAACTCCCATAAATTCCCTCCTCGGGTGACGATACCCCCTCCCCCTCCGGACTATGTCAGCAAAACCGAAAACCTGTGAATCCTCCTAAATAAATTGTTCATTAATTAACATATTTTTGTTATTTATTTGTTTGCTGTAGATGCGAGTGAACCTTGTGGTATTGAGGGAAAAGTATGGAAGATTGATGAATGTAAACAATGTCGTTGCTTGAAAGGGAAAATTTGGTGTGACGTCATTAGTTGTACAGTTTTTGATGACGTTGGTTGTCTCAATTACGTAAAAGAACCTGGAACTTGTTGTAATTACGTTTGTTTAGGTTTGTTAAAACATACTTTAAAATTATTAATTTAAATATTCATTAATTTACGTGGTTTACTGTGAATAAATATATAAGATCGGGGGCGGACGCAATCTCGTTCCCAGGGCCTTCGTCTTGTTGGCACGGCGGGGAACGAGATTGGGCGAGGAGCGGCGATAAGGCCCTGCGAACGAGGTTGATATAAGATTTATATGTTTCCAATCATTGGTTTCCAATTAGATAGACCAGATGCAACGTTGTGCTTGGCAGATTTTGTATCAGTTATTGCAATATATATTGCACTACTAGCAATTACATTATAACAAAATTGAATATACAATACAATTCGCATTGAAATTATGTCTATATAGTGATGATGATGATGATAATGAAACAATATTTAATCAGGGATGTCCAACTCAGCATAGCTGGTTTAAGTGGAGCCCTGTTCCAAACATTTACAAACCACAGATTATTACAAATATATACAAAAATTACAAACAATTTGACATACAGTACTATAAAAATCATTAGTTTATAATATTATAATATAAGAACTAACTACCATTCGCACAATGACGTCCCCCACCCATGCGACCACAACCTGCACCAGAATGCTCCAATACTAGCATTCAGACCAAGCAATAGCCACACATGTGAAGAGACGCCATTACGCAATGGCGTATTTAGCCAGTTATTCAAATAGTTATTTTGGTCTTTAGTTATTTTGTTATAGTTATTTAGTTATAGTTA
The DNA here is from genome assembly GCA_035772405.1 of Chrysogorgia sp. JL179-B06. NCBI lineage: Eukaryota > Metazoa > Cnidaria > Anthozoa > Scleralcyonacea > Chrysogorgiidae > Chrysogorgia > Chrysogorgia sp. JL179-B06. The sequence goes on from JAYKKM010000439.1 coordinate 1,146,365, forward strand.
TTTTGGTCTTTCGTTATTTTCAAACTTTTTATAAGCAGTAGCAGCTAAGGAGCTGTTTATATAAGCTGGGCTAGCCCTGTTAGTCGGGCTGATTCTCTTAATGAAGTTCTTCTCATAATTGCCTACTATACACACCTAAAATGATATTTCAAAGTAGAACTAGCTTAGTTTAGCTGTAGGAAGAGTATAAAATTCAGAATTCAAATGATCTTTTTAGGTCAAGGAAAGATTTTCGTGAACTCAGCCCAGCTGGACTAGCCCGGTTCAACAGTCCCTTAATATCTCATAATTTGCTTAGAATCTTCTTTTTTTTCTATAGATGATATTTCTGAGGTTGATACATCATCAGTAGCATCGAGTAATTCAATATAGAATGAAATGAAGAAACTACGAGACAGAAATATAAAAAATATGATGTACAAGACAACACAATGATGAACCAAAATATTAAAAAAACTATGACAACGAACCAAAATCTATTATATTTCCTTTCCTGAACTTCCAATAGTTTCATATCTTTGCAATTTTTTCCTATCTTCGTAACTTTTACCTTTGGCGAAGGAGTAATTATCTCCAGTTAGGAACTACGGTGCTTTTCTTTTCTTTCCTTTCCAGCCTGACAATTGAATTATTTTAAACAGTATGAATATCAAATATAAACTCATCAGATCATATTCTTTTGTTTTCCGTCGTCGGTTTTTAATTTTGGCGTAATAACCTCATTCTCAAAGTAGGCGGTGGTATTTGATTATAGTCCCGGGGGAGTGCAGATCTTTATTTGAAATAAAGACCCGGGAACAGGTCTTTATTAAAATTATATAATCATTAATAATTCATGAACCAAAAACAAAAGAAATTAATGTTTATTTAGTGTTTTGAAATCGGAGGAAGATTCATCTAGCTGACATTTTGAAATATTTCAAAGTCCCATGATTTTGAAATATTGCAATGTCCTACGACTTTAAAAATATGTAAATTACTATGTTTGAGAAGTCAGTGCAAACACTCTACGTCAGAAAATCCCCTCGGACTTTGAAATCCCGGTAAAGTCTTCCGTCTCATGTTTGAACTATTACACAAACATCTCCAAACAACTTACTTAAAATTAACATGGCAAAATCAACATATAATTCATATTTTAAACAAACACTCGCATCCATATATATTTCTTAATGGCAAACACACTATAACACCAAACTCTCAGTTATACATTTTCAACATAGAAAACCTCCGGAAAACAAAAGAATATGGTCTGATGCGCCTATAAACAAGTTAAAAGCCACAGGTTCGGTTTTTATTCAACAGTAAAGACTTCGCGCTCGGTCTTCACAGTTGAATAAAAACCTCTCCCTTAGGCTTTTAACCTATATATAGTGCAATAAGGGACTGGTCATTATTTATGGCTGAGGCCCCGCTTTATAAGCATTGCAGGCTCATTTGCTGTGATAAAGTGATATTTATACTGGCCACATAACTAAAAGCACACAGTGAATGAATAATGAAAAAATAGGTCATTTTCACTCAAGTCTCCCGGGCATGGCGGCAATGTTTGAAAACAAAAATATCAACTACGCGCTCCACTCGCATACTTTGCTAATTCTGCTCTCCTTTCGCTCTCTATGTCCTGCGGGTGTATGTAGGTAAATAAAGGGAGCCTATTAAGTGTCTATCTGGGGTTTGGGATTTTACATATTCGTAATCTTTGGGTTCTATCAAGAAGAAATGTGATATATCTTGTCGTTCAAAAATTTCATCTTCATGCCTTTTTTACCTGTTAAAGTTGATGTACTATTCACAGGAAATGACGTCGAAGCAGCGACACGCGAATTCATTGCACACATCGCAAGGAAAACCAGAGGTGGTGGAGTTGCATTACTTTATATCAAGGCTTTTTCTTTTAAATACAAACGTCGGAAATTATATAACTGATCCTTCAAATTCATCGACATGTCCTTGAAAGGTTCCAATCCCGTTAGAATTATTGTTGAATACAGACCTCCTCCATCGACAGCTAATGGATTAACAAATTAAATGTTTTTCACCGAATTTAGAAGTTTTATCGAACCGATCATCATTTTCCCTGATAATAACAGGTGATTTTAACTTTCATTTGGATGACCAAAAAAACTCGCAAGCAATAATTTTTTTGGATTTGATCAACTCCTTAAATCTTAAACAGCATGTTCAACAAGTGACTCATAAAGATGGTCACATATTGGACTTGATCATTACAAGATGTGAAGATGATATCATTAATTCCGTATCCAGTAATCGCTGAATTATGTCTTCAGAAACCAAGACATCCAAGGAAAGAAGTATTTTACAAGAAATTGAAGAGTATTATTTAACTATGAAAATTTCTGTGCCGATATTGAAATATCGTCCATCATCACAGCTGATCTTGAATTTTTCTTACCTATCAGTTTTAAAAATGAAATTGTCAACAATTATGAGACTATACTAACTGCGTTGCTTGATACCCATGCTCCGGTCAAGAGAAACATTATCAGTTATCACCCTTCGTTCTTTTTTATACTGATGATATTCACTTACAGAGAATGATACTTATATTCACTTACAGAGAAGACTTGAACGACGCTGGCGTGCCTCGAAAAATTTGGCTGACAGAGAAATATATGTAGAACAACATCAATGAACCATGCGGATTTAAATTATGATGCGATAAATTTTTCTAACTCTGAACTCTTGACCTTTTACCCTGTTACCACTGAGCAGCTATCTAACTTACTTAATAAATACCTTGTCTTCAAACAATGTGCTCACACACGATCTGGCTCCCACTTACCTGAAGGATTTAATATAAAACCCTATATACCTACGCGTCAGCTAAGATCTTCGACAAAAAACTTGTTACATACTTATGGTTTAGGGCTTTTTCAGTATCCGCTTGGAATATGATATAAACGCTTTTAAATCATTTTTAAAGCCTTATATTTTTAATGTTGCTAGTAACGATGTTTAGTAATGTTGTTACAAATTGTCCTTTATCTCGAGGGATCAACAGGTTTATATTTCAGGGCCGTAGCCACCGCTTCGGTTTCAACCGGATAACTTTCCGGAGCCCCAAAAAATTATTTTTTTCAACGAGTATATCACAAAGAGTGAAGCAGTTGTAGTGCCAGCGATTAATAAATAAAGCTCCTTACATGTTACAATCAGTCTATAAAATGAAAATTGGCTAGCATGTTTGTTTAGATTGATAAACAAAATATGTAAGTCGCAAATCATGAAATAAGAAATAAATATAACAAAATACAAATATAAAAAAACAAATATAATAAAATAACAAAACACAAATCAACCTCGTACCCAGCCTTTTATCTCCCAGATACGAGGTTCATCTGCATACGAGGTTATCAGAGCGCCGCACTAGATTCGCGGAGGCATGAGTTCCATTCTCAGGTCTCCTTTATGATTTATGGAAGATCAGAGATGTATGGTATGATACAGCCCCTCCCCCGAATATAACCCCTCCCCCGAATATAACCCCTCCCCCGAATATAACTCCTCCCCCAAACAACCGTGGGCTGTATATCACATACATATCGACATTCGAGGGATTTATCTGACTTATTTCATGATTGAGGAGGTTTTCCAACAAAGTTTTGTTTACATTTTTCTTCATTTCTTATCTAATTAGTATTGATAGGGATGTATAGAGCCTGTGGTACATCAAAGAAAACCGACTCAATCATGAAAGGCTCCCCCCATTTCACCAAGACTGAATGAGATTTTTTATCAAACAAATGGTAAATTTGTTTTCTTTTTCGAAAATACTCATGCAAAATAATTACGCCATGTTTTAAAGGCTGTTTGTCTTAGGGCTTTATAATTAAAATATAAAAGAACGTGTTACGTCATACACTTGCCGCTTTTTCCTTCATTTGAGCCGCTTCCCAGAAGTCTCTGGTTCTTCAAATCTGACGTCATCAGCTGTCACACCTTTCTCAAAGTCTACCATGTTATCCCCTAACGCACTTTCACTTGACCCTACAATGTCATCTGATCCCAAACCTTCTTCAAACAATCCTGCAGTTTTTCCAACGCTCATATCTTCTTGGATATTTGCGACTGGTTTTACAGCTTGAACCTTATTTGATTCAGGCTGAAAATCTGTCTTCCATTGTTTACCAATTATGAAAATGTTTCCTTTTCCATAAGCTAAAAGACATTGATCATCATCAATTTCAGTTCCATCGGTTTCATTAAATACTCGACATTCTTCTGGGTTCTCCAATCCTAACTTTTGTCTATATGAAAGCGCAGTATGTCGCCAACCTCGTTCCCAGGGGCAGAGATAAGGCCCTGGGAACGAGGTTAGTATGCCGCATACATATAACAGCCAAGTTTTCAATAAAACACTTTACTCGATCTTTGCCAACAAAGAGCCTTTGCAGATCAGACTATTGGTCATAGGAGGGCCGAAATTACGATTGTAGCAAACATGCTTTTTCAGCAGTTCAGCGCTTCACCAATCTTTTAGTGTTTTGCTTCGTTATTTAACTCTTTCCTGTCCGGCCCAATAAAAATGGTTCAAATACAAGACCGATTACGATGAAGTTGTCAAGCGAAAAACACAGTACACGGTAACGCAAAATTAAACAAGCGCTAGGCACATGAGATCCATTCACACGCCAAGTTTGATTTGATTTCATAAACAACTCTGCGATTGGTGGTATTTTGAATTTTCATGATGCCACGTGGTCGTGCGAGATGGCCTTTTCTAAAAAATGAACGTTTTTCAACCTGATTTATGAAAATTAATGCTAATTTATATTAACATAATGTGTCTTGTTCGGGAAATTTAAAAGCACTGGTAAAACCGATTTATTGGGCTTTCAGAAAATGTATAGCTTTCGCAATAGTTATGGTTATTTCTAGAGATACCAATAGAACAAAGAGGTGGTTCAATTTTGGATGTTTTTCAGCCGGACAGGAAAGAGTTATTGTTTCTCAGAATCCAAAAGAGAGCCGATATAATCAAGTACCTCGACCAATTGAGTGGTACACGACTTCCCTCTCGTAGCTTCTTCACAATCACAAGCATCGCCATTTTCGGTGGATAGGAAGCAAGGTGATCGGGAGGAAAAATGTGATTGATGTATATTGAATTTTCGAAGAGTTAAGAGTATACTTCCACAGGAGATTTAAGTATCAGACCAATTGTATTTCCCACTCCACCTTTGAACATCTTTGTATTCTTACCTTTCCTCACGAGTTCTTCCAAAGTATTCGCAATAACACATTTCCTCTTTTTTCTTAATACGTCCCACGTTTTGAAAAGAGGCATGACTCACTCTTCCTCGAACGTTCACAATTAACAACTTACAGAGCCTTACGCTGAGACAACTGGCGACGGCAGCAGTATGTAAGTTGTAACTGGATATGTAATGTGTTCTGACATGGTGTCATTTTCACTGACAGCTATCCGCTTTGATTCTATAACCAAAGGATAATTAAAAGTATTAAAATACCGTACACGTAATATAGAAAAATAATAAAATATAATATAAAAATATTTTAATAATACATAATCAAATACAGTGGTACCTCTACTAAGGGACACTTTATATAACGGACAGTAAGTCCAGACATTGATATATGATTATTTATTAATAGAAGGACACCTCCATGAAACAACAAACAGCAAACTTCGGTCCCGAAGAGTCCGTAATTCCGGGTGAAGGCTAAACGGGATCACTTAAAAAGACCTTCATATTTTCTAGAACTACTAATCCTAACCTTAACCCTAACCTTGATCCTTACCTTAAATCTAACCGTAGCTAACGCTAACTAAAAATAAAGACCAGACAAAAACAAGAAAGGTCCTTTTGAGTCATCCCTTTTAGCCATCCCCGTAATTTCGTTATATGGGTGTAAGCAATTAATATACTATTTATTTATTTATTTACATAGCCTACGAGATTGTAAAGAGCGCGCGCGGAAGAATCACTGCTTCAAGGTCGGCGAAAATGGCCCTGGGCGGGCTGTCGTCAACAATTGTATTGTCCCGTTTCGGAAACTCAATCAATTCATCTATATCCGGATGTTAATTTTACTACGAATTAGAAATATAATGTTTTGGTTAATTATCAAGTGACTGCATTCGATGATAGTTGCTTTAACGGCAATTATATGAATGCTTTACATGATCAAGTCTGTAGAGCGTTGAATACATCATTGCTCAACAAAGTAGACAAAGGAACAAAGAAAACCATCCAGAAATTCTGCGTATCATGTGACCGGCCGATCCCAGGAGGCACACTCCTCCGCGGTAATACTATAGGTGGGCTATTCGCTTGTATTGGGCTCACATGGTGTTTTGTGCCCTGGAGGTAAGATGCTACGAGGTTGACGTGGAGATAAAGGCAGGCAGCAGGTTAAACAAAGTTAATTAGGTGTAGTTAAATGTCAAAATGTTTTATGTGGTTGTATGTTGATGTTGGCGGCGAGCAAAGAGCCGAAAAAATCAAAACAAACAGTTCAATTAGACAATGACACCTCATTTTCCGACATTTCCGCAGCCAAAGCCAAATCTGCAGACTGTATGTGTTGATGGAACTTAACAAAATAATATGATTAACTTCTTTTGTAGTTGCGCATAGCATGCGCATAGTTACATGAACATGGCAGCCAAATCTTTGTTAACGAGTGATATAAAGTCCTTTTTCTGCAAAGATGGAAGTAAAGATTATTTGGCAGATGTTTTCGAAACAAATGGTTTTGTAACTGTTAATAGAATAGAATATAACTGAAAGTTAATAGAGTGCGTAGGACGTATTTCAACGCTGGCGTCTAAATCATCAACAAATGCGCGGGGCTGCAGTCAAAGGTTCGTTAAAAACAGAAACGAGCTTACGGGTTCAACCCTGGGGGGATGGGGTAGACATCCCCACTTTTTGCACAGGGTGGGATACCTATATAATTATCCCCTCCCCCCACATTATTGTCTCACGATTGACCGTAGCTTGAAAATTGTATTGTGCGGCCTCGGGCCGTTTTTGAGACCTCGGGACAAGTGACAACGTGGGTCGATTCAAAGTTTATAGAACCCTAAAAAGTTCCTAAAGCGTTCTATTCATATACAGCATTTTCTAGTTGCTTTTTAATCCACGGATTAAAATCCACTGCATACAGACAAAAAGAAATCCAGGGTGCGGTTGACAATTCCAATCAAGCAATCATATTTGATTTCTTACTGAATAGTTCAGATGAAATTATCTTTCAAGTTTGAGTGTTGTTAAATATCCTGTTCGAAAAGGTACATAATAAGAACTAGGTCCAAAGTAGCCTCAAAATGCAGGACTGGATCATCTCAGAGATACCGCCCACGCCCCCCCCCCCGATATTCAGGTATCTTAGACTTCTTCAATCCTATATTTTACATCAGGGGAGAATGATCGAAGAACAAGAAGTACGTGAAGTGCACATATTTGGGGTTTGCCTTTGCTTTCAATCTTTGCAGAAGCAAGACTTCTCCGAGTTTTAACTACACCCCTGGAGCCGTGCAGTTGTTTCATTCGGAATTACTCTCGTTTACGTATCTGAGCTCGACAAAATGTCCGTAGCTTGTCTTAGTAAATCAATAGCCGTAGAAAAGCCTGATTTATCCCAATTATCCGCCATATGTTCATCAGCATGCGGTAAATAAAAGCAGTTCAATGGCGGGAATGACAATAATTAGTTATCAGTCTTTATATATATGAAGCAGATAATCGGGTTTGTCACAAAATAGGACACATCATAAAATTCGTTAAACTGCATCAGAATTCAGAAAACTAAATGATCCACAAAATTCAAATTTGTTTAGAAAATTCAATACTTCATTAATTTTGACGGGAATCACCCACGCGCGGATTTTATGTATGCTATTTTTTAGTAATTTCTACGTAAATTTTAAATATACATTGCTTATTTAAATAAATATATATATATATATATATATATATATATATATATATATACGTGTAGGTTTTGGTCTACGAAATGCAAAGAGTGCTCAACAACATATAGTTAGAGCAAATAATAGATTTTCGCTTACCTCAAAACTGGTCTGCTACAACTTGTTTCATCTGTAAAAGAATCTTCAGGCAGTGACAATATCGAAAGGGATGACCGCTTATTTATAGGCTTTCTGCCGGAAAGTGGGGGCGTATGTGGGGGACAAAGCATGAGGTCATGGCTTTGTTTGCGTTGATTACGCGAAATTTATTACGATGACGACACTGTGAAATTATTTCCGCTCTTTTGTTGAGTAAACTATTCTTATTTTTTTCTTTTAAAATACAAAATTTTTCTTCTAAACATAAATTGCATCGTTTTGATCCTCCTGTGTACGAAATAGAATGTTTTAGAATTTGCCAATTAATACTGAAATCTTTATTGTTTTCTTTCAATGTCCAAATATATTTCGAAAGTTCGGTGTCATTTTCATGCTTTTTATGTTGAAAAGATTTAGTGTGGTTGGCCAATCGCTCTTTGAATGTGGTTGCAGTCATACCAATGTAGTGTTTTATTTCGTTTGTGATGTTTACTGTCACTGTTGCTTTGTATACTATGTCTCTAGTCATGCATTGTTCTTGAAGCGGGCAAATGGTGTTCTCTCTACAACTGCAATTAGTAGCGTCCCTATCCTGCGGTTTGATGTTCCTAGCTATGCGTGCATTGTGCTTAGTGATTATTGACTTAACATTGTTCATGCAGCTGTAACTTACTTTAACTGTATTTCTGTTAAAAATCTTATGGAGCTTGTGGTGCGGAGGGAAATGTTTGTCAATTAGGCTAAGGAAATTACGTCCTATGTTAGTGCTGACATTCTTGCTAAATGGTGGGTTGAACCAAATGATATTGCGTTGCCTATTCCTACGTGGTCGTTGCGGTGTATCATGAGTGTAGCTAAGTTCATGATTAAAGTTGCTGTGCCTAAGCGCGTTCTGATATAAGGGTGCAGATTCCTGAAAAGTTTGCTCATCTGACGAAAGGAGTTTAATGCGTTTGTTAATTGATGCAGGTAGTTGCCTTGTTATGCTTGGTGGATGGTTAGAGTGCATATTTATGTATAGCGGATCGTCATTGGGCTTCCTATAGGGCCTATAGTTTCCATTGTTAAGGTCGAAAGTTACATCTAAAAAGTTTACTATACGTAAATTTGATTCGGCGGTGATTTTTAGGTCAAATTGCTCGAAAATTTTGTGGAGATCTTTTCTTGTTTTGTCTGCTAAACGTGCTGATTTACTTTTTATGATAGCCAAACCGTCATCTCTATATAGGCCGATGCTTTCTTTGCCAAATTTCTTACTTAGGTGGTTTAAAATGAAAAGGCCTATGAGCTCACAAATTTCCGCGCCGTCGAAACTGCCCATGGTAACGTCGAACAAACTCTTGCTATCTTTTTTTATCCATGAAATTCCGCTATTGAAAAGGAGAGATTTTCTAGCGTGTTTTATTATTGAAATGTTGTTTTGAGGTATAGTAGCCAAATTTGAAGCCCAGGACAGAGCTTGGTCCAATAGTTTTTCAGAAATAGATGGATAGAAATCGACAATGTCAAATGAAATGAAACTGTGTCTGTCCTTATCTTTTATATTGCCAAACCACTCAATAACTTGTTTTGTATTTCTCCATTGATTTAAATTCAGTTTTTGTCTCAAATTATAATTAATTTTGTCCAAAATAGCTTTGCTTAGTTTTCCGGATTCGCTTTTGGCGGGGTTAATTAATCGACATTTTGGGTTGTTTTCGAAATTTTCTTTGTGGTCTTTTAAAGATATAAATGCTTCGCGTTTTTTCATTTTTTCAATTCTGTCGCCGATTCCTAAATTGTTCGAAATGTCTTTTAGTTCTGAGTCAATTTCATCTATAGAGTCCTCGGATCCATGCTTATATGTTTTTGTGATGTTGTCATGTAAGAGGTTGTTGTATATGTCGGGCGGGGTTTCATAAATATTCCGAGTTTTGTCTGCAAAAATGAAAATGTTGGGAGATGTATTAATTTTCTTTAAATCGTTAGCCAAAGATTTCTGAAATTGGTTCCTATATGGCCGGAATTGTACATTCTCGATTAGTTTTATAAGTTCGTCTTCGAAGGGTTTCATATCTGGAATCGAAGGAGGTGTTTTGTTGGACGCAAGGCCGAAATGGTTCTTTTGGTTCTCACTATTTTTGTTTTTAAGAAAGAAATTGGCTTTCCATCTCATACGTTTTAATACACTTTCCACTTTTTCAATCAAATTCTTCAAATAAGCGTCCTGTGATGGTATAGGGATATTCTTTAGCGAATAGTCAAATCGAAATTGCCGCATTTTAAGGTTAGATAGGAATGAATAACGTAAACAAGAGTGCACAACCGATATACGGGTGCAAATATACGTGTAGGTTTTGGTCTACGAAATGCAAAGAGTGCTCAACAACATATAGTTAGAGCAAATAATAGTGAACTTAGCTACACTCATGATACACCGCAACGACCACGTAGGAATAGGCAACGCAATATCATTTGGTTCAACCCACCATTTAGCAAGAATGTCAGCACTAACATAGGACGTAATTTCCTTAGCCTAATTGACAAACATTTCCCTCCGCACCACAAGCTCCACAAGATTTTTAACAGAAATACAGTTAAAGTAAGTTACAGCTGCATGAACAATGTTAAGTCAATAATCACTAAGCACAATGCACGCATAGCTAGGAACATCAAACCGCAGGATAGGGACGCTACTAATTGCAGTTGTAGAGAGAACACCATTTGCCCGCTTCAAGAACAATGCATGACTAGAGACATAGTATACAAAGCAACAGTGACAGTAAACATCACAAACGAAATAAAACACTACATTGGTATGACTGCAACCACATTCAAAGAGCGATTGGCCAACCACACTAAATCTTTTCAACATAAAAAGCATGAAAATGACACCGAACTTTCGAAATATATTTGGACATTGAAAGAAAACAATAAAGATTTCAGTATTAATTGGCAAATTCTAAAACATTCTATTTCGTACACAGGAGGATCAAAACGATGCAATTTATGTTTAGAAGAAAAATTTTGTATTTTAAAAGAAAAAAATAAGAATAGTTTACTCAACAAAAGAGCGGAAATAATTTCACAGTGTCGTCATCGTAATAAATTTCGCGTAATCAACGCAAACAAAGCCATGACCTCATGCTTTGTCCCCCACATACGCCCCCACTTTCCGGCAGAAAGCCTATAAATAAGCGGTCATCCCTTTCGATATTGTCACTGCCTGAAGATTCTTTTACAGATGAAACAAGTTGTAGCAGACCAGTTTTGAGGTAAGCGAAAATCTATATATATATATATATATATATATATATATATATATATATATATATATATATATATATATAAATATATATATATATATATATATATATATATATATATATATATATATATATATATATATATATATATATATATATATATATATATATATATATACATATATATATATATATATATATATATATACATATATATATATATATATATATATATATATATATATATATATACATATATAAGTATACATTGTATACTTTCGTATATATATATATATATATATATATATATATAATATATATATAATATATATATATATATATATATATATATATATATATATATATATATATAAGCTAGTGTTGTATTATAGATAAAATTTCATTCGACAACCAGATGGAAACAACATTAATAGTAACCACTCGTTTATAGTAAAACTTTAATGCACAAACGTTTTCGCTTATTGGCTCTTCAACAAATTGAGATCTGGTTGAAGCAGTGAAATTATTTCGTTTTCTTTAGATAAGTCTGCTTGAATCTTGACATTGGTAAATCGGCATGATTTTAATGTTTCCATTGTTGCATTTCGCCAAGTGTTCACTTACAGCCAGATGTCTATATTGTTTGCGTAATATAATAGGCACGAATATTATGCCGATTTAGACTTGGTAATTTATTGAGAAAGGCGGCCGCTTCCTCGTATACTTCGTCGTTGATTTAATACTGCAATTAATTTTTAAACATATAAACACGTTTTTAATTACGAAGGGTATGCACGTTCCCATAATATAATAGACACATGTGTTATGTATTTAGACTCGGTAATTCAAAAACTGTTTTCAGAATTAAAATCGGTTTAATATTGGCCGAGATATTAGGTCTGGGTACCATCCATGGATGGGGGAAAATCCCGCATAGTAGCTAGAACGAATTATTGGAATTGGAAGTGAAAGTTGTACACTGTTCATGGACCCATGGTTACTCAACTTGTGATAATATTTTAATATGTCTTTCTTTCATTATGCTACATATAAGTACATCACTATTTGTGATTCAAGACTTGGAGTTGGATATTACTTCACTGCCCTTCTTATTATAATATTTACATTGGCAGAAATATTTTTAAGTAAAGGATATCTTGAGGTACAGAGCATATGTGCATTTTTTAAAATTATTAATTGTTTTGACTTTATTGGTCTCATCACTATGTGTAGCTGCTGTAACCGTGATATAGTCTCCCATAATTATAATTATAATTATTATATTGTAATCAATATAGTCAATTAAGAATTGATCAGTGCCACAGGCACTTTGAATTAATTATTTAATTTTCTGAGGCAAAATAATTATTATATTGTATTCGTAATCTTTGGGTTTTATATATCTTGTCGTTCATGCCTTTTCCCTGCTAAAGTTGATTTACTATTCACAGGAAATGACATCAAAGAGTGCAATTGTCTTTGTCACTGATTCAACAGTGAAATAGAAAGTTAGACATTCATTCAAAATAATCTTTAATGAGGAAACCTGATCACTTATTCACCAAATATTCACCAAACTTTCTTTGTATTTCACTGTTGAATTTACTGGCGCTTTCTCGATATATGAACAAAGTCAAACCGAAATTCAAATAATCGCTAACCCAAATCCTAACCCTAAAACTGACTTGGGTTGATGTTATAATAATTTTAAATTTCGGTTGCTCATATATAGAGAAAGGGCCATGTGTCACACACACTGTGCAATGACCTTTGCATGTCCCTACTTTGACGTCATTTCCTAGAATAGTAAATTAAATTTAGCAGTGGAAAAAGGTGGGATTTTACATATTTGTGATCTTTGGAATCTCTTGAGAAGAATTGCACAAATGTTGTTGTCTGAAAATTTCATCTTCACCAAATTCCAGATGCAAACTGTGATAAATGTCTCTTGCAAATCAATTATTTTTAAATCTCTACCTCATCCAATGTCAATAATTGTTAATAATTTAAGAAATAGTTTTTGTATTAAAATATATTTTACATGCATCAATTACAGTACATTTAGAAAAGATGCAGGTTGTTGTGTAGTCTTGAGAAAGTATTATTGGTTACTGATGTTTTAACAGCAGTCATCTGGTTCATTTCATATTTTGTTTGTCACAAATACTGTATTAGTTTGAGTCATATATGGGTGTAATGCATCAAGTGTGCTACAGGGTCTATAATTGTGGTTTGTTTGTGTGTGTTTAGTAGCAATGTGATTAGTGCTGTTCTTCTTTCTAATTATAGCTTGCTTGTGTTCAGTAATTGCCTGATTTGCAGGTTTGATCATCCTGGTATTCACCACATTTGATCATGTTAGTTAGTGTACAGTAGGTGATGTTGTAAAAATATTGATAGTGTAATTCCTGACACCAACCTTGAGAGATTCTAAACGTTTTTTTTAAATTTTAGTATGACACACATCCTGTTGGAACCTTAAGGCTTAGATTATCTGATCCCTCTCATGACTTTTTTCATGAAAAACTTAATTTACCTGAATGTTGTATCAATAAAAGTAAGTGCTGTAATTAAGTCAAATATTTTGTTATTTGCTATTTTGTATAACTGCAATTAATGTACAGTCTACTATAATGTCATTTAGCTAGGCTAGACTATAGATAGAAGTTTAAATCAAAGACTGCTTTAGTATTTTTATGATAGTCTGCTCAGGGCCGTAGCAAGAGAAAGTCAATTGGGGGGGGGGGGGGTCTGGGGGCAATATTGCCCCTAGAAAATATTTGAAATTAGGATCTCTTAAATAGGATTTTCTGACTTCTGAGAGTAATTTCCAGCAAGTTTAAATTGATCTAAACTGGCAATAAATCGCCAGATCAAATTATTGGGGGGCACACCCTGCTACGGCCACGCTGCTTATATATTCTGTAAATTGTCAAACTAAGATAGATTGACTGAAGCTGCCTGAGTATAGAGACCTGTGTTTTGTTGAATTCTTTTGAGACCTCACCTGGGGCCAAATCAATTATCCTTTATGAAAATATTCAATAGTAGAATAATTCTGCAGAATATTCTATTGGATACTCTATTAGAAATTGGGACCGCTTCTATTGGATTTTTAGTGGGATATTCTATCGGATTCTATAGCATATTGTATTCTAAACGATATTCTATTGGATTTTCTATTGGATATTCTATTGCATTTTTAATGAATATTGTGATTCTATAGGACATTCTATAGAATTTCTTATGGCATATTCATACCAGTCAGGGGGGTAGAGGGTGCGATCACACCTGATTTTTGATTAGCAACAAAATTACACAAAAGGCTAAAGCAACAAACATTTATACATTATAAGTTAGAAAGACAGAAGCTGTAATAATAAATAGATGCTGTCAGCTTCAATTCGATCTATTGAAATTAAGCTACATGTATAATAACCTGAAGTCCGACTTTGCAGGGGGGGACTGGGGTTACTATAAAAACAAGCGCCTGGGTACGAGGCTGCCCCTTCCCTGTCCCAATGCCAACCGATAGGCTTTGATTCGGAAACTAGTTGAATTTCAATATCATGAGCAGAGGTTATTTCTACATTCTTTCATTTCGCAAGGGGAAACGCGCGCGAGGGGACTGGGGAGGGGAAGGTATTACAAACCGCCAGAAAATTTCAAGTTTCATAATGGCACCCAAATTAAATATTCTTTTATATTCATTTAAATTAGCCTTTCTGACCTCGTTCGTGTGTCTGTAATTCCAAAGAATCTTTGCTTTGTAACGAGGCCAGAAAGGCTAATTTGCATGCATATAATAGACTATTTAGACATGCCATTAGGGAGAGACCTGCTCCGGCTTGTCATTGGTCGATAAATATAGTAACACTGCGATGACGTACTCAGTTTTCTAGTCGCTCTCAGATTTCGAGTCGCTTGGTTTAATACCGCTATCACAATCTGTCACCAGATCGTTGATCGCACTTTATATGAATTCGCAATAATAAGGATTAATTTATAACGTACTGTAACAAGGATTTATTTGAAAAGAACTACCATGAGAAAATCTTATAGTAATCAGTTTAAAACTATCCATATAGCGACCTTTTTGTATCTAGTATCGCACAGATGCTAACTACGGAATACACGAATTCACACTATAATCAGGCACGATTTTGGGACGACAAATACGTTTACCGTTTTAGTCATAAAACGCTTTAGTTAAATCCCAAAATACGGCCGCACAGAATTTGCCCTGCTCCATGTTCAATAGGACTTCGTCTGCAAAAAACACTGTTTGCAAATCGTGGACTTTTTAGCGCTGTCCTTCAATGAAACTACATGTCGTAAATATAAAAGTATGTTTTTGAATGCGTATATTTTCACAGGAAAATTACGGTAAACATATAGTTGTCGTCCCAAAAGCGTGCTTCAGAGGCAGAGCATAGTGTGAAGTCATGAAGTGTATTCCCATATCCGTAGTTGGCATCTGTGCGATACAAAAATGTAGCTATATGGATACTGGATAGTTTTAAACTGATTACTGAGATTTTCTCATGGTAGTTCTTTTCAAATAAATCCTTGTTACGTTATAAATTAATCCTTATTATTGCGAATTCATATAAAGTGCGAACAATGATCTGGTGACAGATTGTGATAGCGGTATTAAACCAAGCGACTCGAAATCTGAGAGCGACTTGAAATCTGAGTACGTCATCGCAGTGTTACTATATTTATCGACCAATGAGAAGCCGGAGCAGGTCTCTCCCTAATGGCATGTCTATTTAGACTGGGCGCCATTATGAAAGAGGTATATGCTTGTAAACGGTCTTGTAGCAGAAATTATATCGATAATAATTTTGTCTACAGCGAAGATTTAATTTATAACCTTCCATGTTCTTCAACTTTCCATGTTCTTCGTTTGTGCCTATATTGAAAAGAGAAAACATCTCAGTGTTTTTGTCAATGCTGGTTTCAAGCAGCGGCACAACGTTAATGAAAAGAACTCTAGGCACATTCAGAACGGCTTCCTGCAGGGTCACCAACCTGACACAATTATGCAGGCAGCTGACGTATTGAAGACCAGATTTGAGCAACCGGAAAACACACTTCCAAGACAGCTAGACAAAACCCTGAATGAAAGGAGCGAGAAGTATGGGAAAGGCCTTGAAACCATGCCCAGGGCGGTTCACTTTTGCGGTAAGCAGGGAATAGCTTTAAGCTTTATCGCAACAACTTGTGAATCCTGGTGCTGTGGACCTGGAGGTGACTGTTTGGTGGCGAAAGTGATCTGCAGAAAAAATGGAAAAGCATCCAGACTCCCTTGCAAAAGCACTAAAAATATGCGGTGAACAAAGGTTCCCAAATTTGTTCGATCTTTAGAAATTGGCTGTGATTTCGACTCGATTTGAATCATCCTCAGGACAAATCGAGTCGAAATACTGTACTATCCAGCTCACCGATAGCATGCATATATGGAGTGTAAGGCCCGTTTCAAACGTCGAACTTTTCATCTGCCGAATCTAATGTAAATTAGCAAAACCCTTTGTTCATGATCATTTGCATTAGACTTGGCACATGAAGAGTTCGACGTATGAAACGCGGTTTGTAGTAAACAACTTTATAAGGCCCAGTTCACTTAAATTGGTAGTTGAATTTGCACGTCGTTCTCACGTTCGCGCGTCTCATATGGTCAAGAAGCTCCTCACAAGACGTCACTGGTAATATGTAAACATGATAAACCTATACTATGAGGCTGGCCAACGGAAAAATTGTTGGCCCAAGCGCGAGATTTGAACTCGCACCTTCGGGATACCGATCCGACGCTCTACCAATTCAACTACCGTGTATTGAGCCCAACTGGGTTACGATTGTCGGTGGCAAGAGATACCGTGAGCCTGGTTGTAGCCCTGATGAACATTCACTATGGAACAAAGGTCGACTACAACAAGGTCGTGGATATGTTTAAACAGTTGCACTGCCGTCGTCTGAACGTTGCCAATCTTGTTTTTGAGTAGAACTGAGGGATTCGTAATTAAACGTCTAGAAACTTGTCCCATGTAAATAACCTTGCCATACCGTAACATACTATAAATATTTACATTCCTATAAAAACTTTGAGTTTTTGTAAAACAAACAATTAAAATTAAAAGCGTTTGATGCCACGATACCCGCGTATTCGCCGTTTTCAAATTTGGCCCGAGAAAATAGTACTTTTATCTATGTTAGTCGGAAATATGAAACTCGAAGCGTATCGTCTGCCCAAACGTCAGTCCGGTTCACACGGATGGCTACCAGCTGAATCCACGCCTGAAGGCTGAATGTGGGGTGATATACTTCACACCAGTGGCGTGGCAGCTGATATTTTAGGAGGTTCCGGGGGATGCCGCCAAGATTTTTTTTGAATTTTGGGTCTCTGAAACGGCATTTCCTGCATTTTGAGGTCGCTATTCTCGTATTTACCGTTGCACCGCCGAGCTGAATTCGATGTCTTCAATTGTGTTAAACTTGTACAAATATTCCAAATTACTTTCTAGGGAGCTAGGCTGGATAAGTTCTTATTTTGGTCTCTTTTGGAATTATTTAAAATTTATAATAATTATATGATTGATATCTCAGCTGAATATGCCAGAATCAGCCGGACACAAGTTGGCAAACGCCTATGGTCGTAGCTTCACACTGGTGTTTTACAATATTGCTCTCGAAATAGCTCCATAAAAAAAGAAATAGCCTTCCAAATTGAAAAAAAAATAGCGAAAACCCGAATTTTTGAGATGTTCCAGATATTTCAGGTGTTCCATTCCACAATACATTTCAAAATCTTTGTAGGGCATGGTAGAAAACAGAACTGATTTTTTGATTTAGGAAGAAAGGAGTATGTAGTAACTAAAGTAGTAACTAAAGATATGCTTCATTTTAAGATTGGTCATAATGGCGGGTACAACTTGCGACGTCATAGGTCATATTACACAACTTTGCGGAATAACTCAAGAACGAGATAAGATATGCAAGAACTGCAAAAAGCCATTCTTGGTCGTTTTAGGCGTTTTTGAAATAAATCAATAAAAAAGTCATTTCAATTTACATGTCATATGCCCTTTAATAACAAGAGATGATTGTACATGCTTCCATGTATTAAATTTCCGTTTGCTGAGCTTCCTTAGGTAATAAATATTTAAGAGATGAAAGTATAAGCACAAGTGTTTCTCCTTATTAATACAACATGCAATGTTTCAAATAACAATTCTGGGCTTTTTAGTTTATTTTATCAGCAATCAATTGAAGAAAAAACACCTGTTTATATAAGAATAGATCCTATACATTACCACAATATTAACTGACATTCCTCGGTTGACAGAATAATAATTTGTGATTACACTTGTGTATTTTTAGTGGTTGTGATTTCTTCTGAAAAAGATCTATATGAACATTGAAACTCAGCAATCCATAATATTAATAAGCATGATCGACACATGGTCCTTATAACCTCACTTTGGTGTTAATTAGAACATCCATAGCAACAAAACAATGACACAATCACATATATAGTGGCCGTAGCAACAAAACAATGACACAATCACATATATAGTGGTCGTATCTGGCTACATTTTCAGATGCTACATATTTTTTCTTAGGGAAAAATGTATATAAATAACAAGAAAATAATACATATTTCCAAATATATTTCCAGTAAATATATTAATATATACATATATATATATATATATATAGCAAATATATATATAGCAAATGTATATATAGCAAATATATTCAGTATATATTTCCAAATGTGGCCTTTAACTTACTTACTGCAGGCGGGATGTTATTTATCGATTAAAGAAATAATACAATTATGAAATGAAATACATGCAGATAACAATTTTGTTGTAATAATCTCCATTATAGTTTGCACAAAATTACATTGCACATGTTAATTTACGCAGTGTAAATATTAAATATCAAAATAATCCTTGATCTGAAAATAATTAGCGTTTGGTTGAGGATTCTAGTTACACGGCAGTATATACCCCTGTATAATGATAATTATACCCCTGTATAATGACTTACATGTATAATTCAGGAATTACAATTTAAAAATTCGCTCTGAAATTAATGTGCTTCATAATTGTAGCCTCTACTGGAGAGTGTTTATCACATTGTCGTTATTTGGATGCTCAGGAACTTTCCTGGCCAATACAGTCTCGAACATTAAGTGTGATGACATTTTGTAAAGAAAGATGGCAGGCCAATCAGCAGTCAGCACAACGTCCTGAAAGCTTTAAAACAGTTAGGTGGGTGAAGTTTATATAATGGTTTGTAAATGTAATATTTGCAATAAAAGAAAAAATGTTTTCAATGTAAAAGTAATATTTACAATAAAAGAAAGAATATTTTCAATGTAAAAGTAATATTTTGCAATAAAACCAAGCATGTTTCAACTAACTTACCTGTAAATTCGAAACAAAAGTTAGCGCTGCTATATTAAATAACACTGTAAATGTGGAATAACGTTTTATGTTTGACTCTTTCCTGTCCGGCTAAAAAACATCCAAAATTGAACCACCTCTTTGTACTATTGATATCTTTAGAAATAACCATAACTATTGCGAAAGCTATACATTTTCTGAAAGCGCAATAAACCGACTTTTACCAGTGCTTTTAAATTTCCAGATCAAGACAGATTATGTTAATATAAATTAGCATTAATTATCATAAATCAGGTTGAAAAACTTTCATTTTTCTAGAAAAAGCCATCTTGCACGTCCACGTAGCATCATGAAAATTCAAAATGCCACCAATCGCAGAGTTTTTTATGAAATCAAATCAAATTTGGCGTGTGAGTGGATCTCATGTGCCTGGCGCTTCTTGTCGAGTTTCAATTTTTAATCTTGCGTTACCGTGTGCCGTGTTTTTCGATTCACGTCTTCACCAGTCTTGTACGACCGATTTTGACAGGGCCAGCAGGAAAGATTTAAATGATGAATTGTATGTCAACCATCGTTAGGAGTGTGTAACATAAATAGTATGTAGGAGGTCTAATATTTCTTGCGAAGGATCTTCGTGAGAGAGACCACCTATTTACTACTTCGGCACTGTTTTAAAGTGGCAATGAATCGAAAATTAAGATTGTCTTATTTGAAAGAACTCTTAAAATAACGGAAAACATCAATTTACAGCTCTTCCATATTTCACTTTGTTCTCGTGATATTTAGACTTATGTGAGATAACCTATGACGTCACACGGTTAATAAATCGTAGCCTGTTGGGTATTCCATTCACCTAAAAGAGTGATAAATCTAATAAACTAAACATTTTAATTGATTGGAAATGTATTGTATATCTTTGCGATTGTTGAAGGAAATCACTTGAAACTTTTCTTCAATGTTTAGTTTCGTGGGTCGTAGCACTATGTAAAGTTTTAAGTGATTTTGTTAAAAAATCTCAAAGATATACACAAATTTCCAAAATGTTAAAATGTTGTGCAAACCGTGTGACATCATAGATTATAAAATAACATGTACGCAACAAGCGCTCTGATTGGTCAATACCCGTGTTTGAATAAGAGTAGGCAAACTCACAACATCACTGTACATAGGCAGCAATTCAACATAAAGTTAAACGGCATATTTTCGTGATTAAATCCATCTGGAAATATCTTTTTCAGCATGTTTTCCTGATGCTTCAAACTTATTTTTGGCTGTTGCTGTCGTCAGCATCATAAATCATAATAGAAAACCATCCATGATTGGCCGATTAGCTTAGAAGGACATGAAAGACCTCCTCTGATTGGTAGTTGACGGTTTTTGGGAGAATTGCAATGTTGATCTAATTATATTAATAACTTTTAGTGATATTTCTCTGTGGTTATTTTATAAAAGAAATACCTAATGGTTTTCCGTGTTTGGATACTCTGATCCAAACACTTGGGATGTTGCTCGACTTTCGAAAAGCTAAAAACACTCGCCTAGCGGCTCGTGTTTTTTTACGCTTTTCTCAAGTCTCGCAACATCCCGCGTGTTTGGATCAGAGTATCCAAACACGGAAAACCATTAGGTATTTCTTTATTATCTCACATAAGTCTAAATATCTCGAGAACCAAGTTAAATATGGAAGAGCTGTAAATTGATTTTCTCCATTATTTTAAGAGTTCTTTCAAATAAGACAAACTTAATTTTCGATTCATTGGCACTTGAAGTAGTAATTAAGGTAATTACTTTTGTTCTCTAGGGAAGAAAATTTTTTTACGTTGAAACCAGAAGAATACATCGTTAAAATTGAACATTCAATCGTTGCAACAAAGTTCTTTGGAAATTCCAAAGTTGGTAGGATAGCAGGATCACAGAGGAACATGGAGGGATGGTTGTATGATTTTACTGGGACAAAAATTCGGGAGTAAATATATTAAATTCCGTTGTTGTATTTTTATTTTAATGAATTGGTTTCATCTGCTTAGCCAAGCGTACTTGTAATATACCCAAAATCTTATCACAGCATTACCACCACTATATATACAGAACTCGTGACTAGGCTCTCGGCAACGGCCTCCGTAGCTCAGTGGTCATGAGAGGCACTAGCATCGCAGGGTCGCGGGTTTAATTCCAGCCGGAAGGCCTTGAAGTTGCATTTTTCGCAACTGGTCCCGGTTTGGTCTTAAAATATATTCCAACACTCTATATTTTCCTTCACCATAAATCCTTAGAACATTGTTATTAATCAGTGGTTTTATACTTTTAAGAATGAAAAAAGGGGCTGATAAATTGACAATCCATGAATTATTATCAGCAGCTGGCACGAGTAGTCTTGATCAAGAATCTGATGCGTTAAACGCGAAAGGAAAATCATTTCGTCGTCATGGATTAGTTCTACATGTTACTATTAAATATACCAATATTGATGCAACTTGGTTTGGGACAAGGTAATGAAGAACACACTGTCAGAAACGTAAATATTCTTGACTTTCAGTAAAGTTCTCAGGCAGTGTTCACAATTTATTGTGATTTTGGGACCCCCCTCATGTGACATCCTGTAAACAAATGTATATTGTAATGACCCCCTGCCTCCCAACTTGAACTGTCCTCTGATGGCTGATGCAAGTATATTTTGCATCTCAGTATTTTACATTTGATGATATTTCCATAATAATATATAAAAGTATAATAAACTTCAAATCCTTCAAAAGGATACCATTGGTAATAAACTTCCAATAATATCTTCAATAATAATCTCCTACACATTTAATATACAAAAATGGCTGTTCTGAATTTTATTGTTTGGTTTGGTTTGGTTTGCCAAGAAATCATTTAAGGCAAATACAAATATGCCCACCTATCATTTTTGATAAAAATGTGTATTACTAATATTTATTATTTTGAATACTTGACAGTTTGAATAATTTTTGAATAGACAACAGTATAAATAAATTTTATAGTTCGCAGAGTCATACTGCAATGAGTGACATCAGTATCAACTGATATTATAAAAATATTTTGTGAAAACAAACGTTACCCCCTTGCACCTTGCCTTATTGTTGGGGTAATTTTTGAAACCCCCAATCACCTGTTGAAAAATCACGACCCCCTCAAAATCACCATAGCCCCCTCCCTCTAGATAAATTCTGAACCCTCCCTTATTTTCCCGCATTTTTATGTATATCCATAATCCATGTGTTTAAAAACACTTCATCTTACCTAATGAACGACACACCATCAGAAACGTCGTCAAAGATAATGTTTAGCATAATAAACCACGTTTATTGAATAAGAAACAAAAGAAAGTTGTGTATAGTTTGGATAGTGTTTCAGCTATTGATAGGTCCACTCCAGGTTTCTATTCTAACATTTTTCTTGTTCTTTGATGTGTGTTTTTTTGGAGAAAACCTAATGTCGCATTTAATCACACGAATCAGTAAATTGAATGTCTAAAATAAATTAAATTCCTCTAAGAAGTTGCATTAATCATAATCAGACGGATAGAACATCTGGAATGCCCGGGTCAAATAAGGATCCCGAAACGATAACCATGATCAAGGGCACAGTTTAGCGCCACGCAAAAGACCATAACCCCACCTTCCCCTGGGGCCTGGGTCTATCTTGGCTCTCGGCGGCCCTGTTCATTTTAGATGTCTGCACCGTAACTTTGCATCGAATTGAATGTATAAATTATTGATGCCACTAAATTTATTAGTTAATGGCTGGATAGCCTGGGTTAATGGCTTGGATGGCCTGGAGTAGATGGTGCTCCTAAATTGTAGTGAATCCATCTGGAAGAAGGGAAACTCTGACCATAGTCAATGGAGGTATGGTGTGGAAAGTCATTGTTCTATCTTTTTGTTCGCCTTTATGTAAATTTGTGCATGGTGACGGTGTTTTTTCGTATAATGAAGCAATCATCAAATAGCAACGTTTGGGTTCAATCGTTCAACCGTTTAAATATTAATAAATAATATGTTTAAATATTAATAAAATAACAATGTTAACCGCTTTGAAGTTTGCCGCCAGACCATATCTTGATTGACTATGCTTTGATATAAAACCTTCACTCATGTGTGATAAAAGGAAGGTAGAGCTCTTTAACCTTGCTCGGTTATCTTCCAAGTGATGGTGTCAGAATAAAAATAAAAATTTCCAGTTTATCTCTCACAGCCTTCTCTGAAATCATATTTCACCCTCTTCCAAATTTATATCCAATACTATATATTATATTAATTGTTTATACCTGTACGTACTGATTTGGTGTTATTTTTCGCAATGATGCTTTTTTAGTCATCTTCAGTATGGCTATCATATTTCCCGTATACCTTACGCTGACTATCGCGTCAATGAACTGAATCCAATTTTTAATGAGTCCGTATTGGAAAATCCCTCCAAGCCAAAAGTTCGTCTTCTCCGCAAACGATATGGCGTTAAGATAGAATTTCACCAAAGTGGAATGTTAGGTTAGCCATGTTTTTTAATTCTACTGTAGATAAATAAAAGGCGTATAGAAGTTTGGAAAGGTTTTACATTATTGACTAATTTACTATTTTGAAGGCTATTTTGAAAGCTATGCTGAAGGTTATGTAATTGAAGGTTATGTTGAAGGCTAATTGATGCTGAATGTTATGTTCGAAGGCTATGTTGAAGGTTATGTAATTGAAGGTTATGTTGAAGGTTATGTTGAAGCAGGGCCTTTTTAACTATTAAGCTGGGGGGGCATTTGCCCCCCCCCTTGTGCCCCCCACAAATCAATTTTTGCCCCCCCCCCCAGGAAAAGTCCCTTTTTCTTAAATTCAATCAACCAATAAGCAAGGAATCAAAAATTAAACAAATGGAAAGTAGTTTTAGCCCTTAATTGATCTGTTCACTGATCATGAACTGTAGAAAAAATATTTTTAAATAAAATGGCAGACAAATATAATATATATATATATATATATATGGTCCCTTTTAGGAAAATGCCCCCCCCCCCCCCCCCCCCCCCCCCCCCCCCCCCCCCCCTCCACGGGAAAATCCTTATAAAAGGCCCTGTGTTGAAGACCATATGTTGAAGATTATCTTGAAGGATATGTTGAAGGTTATGTTGAAGGTTATGTTGAAGGCTACTATTTGAAGGTTATATGTCAAATCTATATTGATAATGTTTGCAACTTAGTGTTTTTAGACGATACATGCAGGACGATCGTCAATCTCAAATCCTCAGAAAATGTTTCGGAGTCCCGGACAGGAATTGAACCTGTACTCAGTTCCTTCTGTGTGCTGGAGAGATTACTTGATGTTGTAAAACTCTAGTGAAGTTTTATATTTTATTTGAATAAAAATCAAAAAAATGTTTAGAATCCCTTCTACTTCAAGGACTTGAGTGTAGCACGTTAAGATGCATCTTTTCTACTAATAATAACTTCAAACTCTAAGTAACGTTTAAAAGACGAGCAGCAGTGTTTTATCAAGTTTAAAAGACGAGGGCACGAGGACGTAGGATCGAGTCAGGTATTAGACCTGATAAAAAACTGCTGCGAGTGTTATGAACAGCTTAAAAAACGACTGCATCTAAATAACTATATATGTCTCCCAACTATTTCAGTGATTCAAGCCATTTTCGTCGAGAAAAACGAACGAAACGTCTATGTAAATTAGTATAATTTTTTTCAGATTTAAAATCTCTGTCATTCCACTGATTTTCTTCATGAATTATTAATGATTTTTGAATACTTTTAAAATATCTAGGTAAATTCTCATTGGCTTCCCTCGTGGTTAAACTCGCTTCTGGAATGGGGTTATTGACATTAACAGCGACGATTGTGGACACGTTTGCTCTTTATATCCTTCCAGACCGTCTTAAGTATAGAAGCTACGTATATGAAACATCACCATCTGTTGAAAAATATATCAAACAGGATTAATTATTATAATTGGGATTACACTGTATTGACATTAACAGCGACGATTGTGGACACTTTAGCTCTTTATATCCTTCCAGACCGTCTTAAGTATAGAAGCTACGTATATGAAACATCACCATCTGTTCAAAAAGATATCAAACAGGATTAATTATTATAATTGAGATTACACTGTATGGACATTAACAGCGACGATTGTGGACACTTTAACACTTTACATCCTTCCAGACAATAATAATAAATAATGCATGATATCGAGAATTATCAAGGCCGAGGTTTGTGTTATCTAGTGCTGAAGCCGAAGGCTGAGGGGGATAACACAAACCGAGACCTTGATAATTCTCGATATCTTGCGAAAACCGAATCCAATAATTGTTTTATTGTGTATAAGAAGTGCTAAAACAATGAGTTTTCTGTTACGTTCGCAATTCTTTGCAAAGAACACACCATTTTCCTATTTGTTTCTCCGTAAACAAGCTAGCAACAAGATATTGTAATAATGATGTCATAGCTACACTTTTTGAACCATATTGGAACATTGACGTCACATGAAGCTGATGTCACCAATTACCTGTATGCCAACAGCCAATCAAAATCCAGATAGTGTAGAGCATGCATAATAATAATACTTATATAACGCACATATAAGTCTGCAAAAATATGAAGAAAAAATTCAGGTCGGAGGAAAAAATTCAGGTCGGTCGGGTTACCGGTAACACAACATTTTTTTGTTTTGCCTAACATTTAGGCGACTCCAAATTAGACTTTAGTTTCCGGTCTACCCCTTTCTGAGAATTGCACGCGGGCGGGCGGTCAATTTCATTATTCATTATTTGTATGAATGTTTATGAAATCTCACAGCCATCTTCTGGCACCAATTTATACTATCTATATCCATTTGGGGACCATCAAATCATTGGATTTTGGATTTTTATCTCCAGAAACAGCAAACTTTCATTCACCGGCGTTTGCAAATCGAAATTTGTCATGGGGAAATATAATACTTAACAATCGTGATTCGTGAATACACTACAACACTTTGTTAACACTGTCGTCACTGACTCTGTATAATAACCATATTTATCATTTTTGTCTTTTACTTTGATTTATACTGGCTTTAACGCTAAACTGCCCAAAAAATAATTGTTACTCTGGATTCATAAAAGGCAAATAATGATACATTACGACAATAATGGACAAATCACGCGGCCTCTTCCAGGAGGTGCGGGCGGTGGACTGGAAACTAAAGTCTAATTTGGAGTGGCCTTATCCTTCGTTTGACATCCGAGTTAGTCGCGTTGTGATGTAATCCGTACGAAGTTCAGATGACATCCAATGGTGTGACGTTTCCGCAGCCTCCCCTCCTCTCGTTGGCCCAGCAGTTTCGCCCGATCTTGTTTTCGAGTATCCTCATCTAGCTCGGCTTTCGTTTTACGCTTCCAAGATCCGAGTCGGTTCCTCTCAGGGGAGATTCATAACCATTTGGCATTTTGCCAGTCCATTCTGACTATGCATCCTCAGCAACATCTGCTATCCGGAGTAACCAATCCGGAGTGAGCGTGCACGATTTTTTTCGGCCATTCAAAGGTCAATTCCACGGAAAACATTTTGACGCTCTGCTTCCTCCACGAATGGTTCTTCCCAATGTCTGTCACTGTTCTTGAATGGCTACAGGGCGGGGCGATATCGCTATGGGGCAAAGAGAACCAGTGCGACCCGCCTCATCTCGTTATGTCCTTGACGGTTGAACCTACGAAGCCGCGCTTGTGACATGATGAGCGACTGTTTCAACAGCCAATTTGAAACAGCAGACTCGGCATTCCAGAGATGTGGGGGTGGACCATTTATGCTGATAAACAAAAGCGATGACATGTTCGACACAGTAAGTTTGGAACGTGTTGTAGAACATACGAGATTCATTTGAGAAAACCCTCTTTCTGCTTCTGCCGAACTCACAGGAATCGTGTACATAATGCTCTGAATAAACTTCTCGTTAATGACCTTAGGTACCCGTCTCGCATCGTTGAAATATTCACGAAATGCTGGTATGATGCCACATTCAGGCACTTGAAACCTTTGACAAACATCTTGTATGGCTTTTTCTCCTTCTAGCCATGGTGGGGATTCGTCAGTGGGCCACTTATCCGGAATCAGTACTTCGAGTTGCTTTATTGCAGCTTCATGATTGGAATTGATCATCCTTGCGTTAATGTTATCAATTAAAGCCTGGATGAACTGCTTGTGGTCGAAGGAGATATACCCTTTCCTTGGAAAGGGTATATCTATTTGGAGTACTCTTCCAAACAAACTCCTTTGAATGCAGCGTTATCTCCAGTTGTCGCCTGAAATGTGTACTTTCCCTCATGAATAGCTTCTTTGATCTTGAACAGCGCATTCAATGTCCACTTCAGGTACCGATGTGCTTCAATTAGGCTTATCTGTTGCTTCTGTAAAGCTTCTGATAGCAAGGATAGTTGAGCTAAACAATCTTTAACAAGTGCAACATCTTGGACGAACTCTCTTGTTGACAGCTTCTTCACAATACCCTGGAAAGCTGCGCGATCAGTAGCTTTAACAGACTTGAAATGCGAATGGAGTGCTGGGTAGTCGTTCCACAGAGCCTTGACTGCTCTAAAAGATGACGCAATCCAGCGGACGGTGAAGATTTAGCCAATTTTGTTTAGCTGCACGTCAAGATCTTTCGATATTTCGCCAAGTTCCCGATGTAATTTGGAAGAATAGGAATACACAGAATAGATTTTATCGAAAAAAGTTTGTATGGTATAAAAGCCATCTGTTGATGACACTGCATCTGAGATCGCCAGCTCTAGGCGGTGATTTAAACAGTGCCAAAGCAATATTCCAGGAAATTTATCTTTCAGCCTTTTGCCCACGCCACTGCGTGTTCCCAACATGACTGAGGCTCCATCGCTTGTAAAGGCGTCGTCATCAAATCCAAAGTCTGACAGTGTTTTGATAATACATTTGACGATGGATTCTGCATTTTGACCCTCTAGTTCACGAATGTCAAGGAAAACGTTCTCAGGAGTTTCGAAAATGACTGCACGTATGTAAATAATAAGACATGCCTTCTTAGATAATTAAGACGTTGCCTCATCAGTAATAATAGCAATTTTTCTGTCATTGTCTTTGATCATGTTGTAGATCTTGCTTCTCATAGTCTGGCTGATACAATCAATCATCTGGGTACAAGAGTACCTGGAATGTAAAATTGACCCCATGTCAATTCCATTTGTGCTCTGAAGAGTGACAAGTTCTGGGTAATCGGTGAATGGACGGTTTTGGTACCCAACAAAATATGCCGTCCGGAGACACCGTTCTGTAAGGCTTCTTGACTGCGCAAGATGCTTGAGCGATGCTGCCTCGAATTTTTGTTCTTTTCGTTCATTTAAAATCTTATTTGCAGCAATATGTGCTTGAGATTTTGCGTGTTTTTGAATCTTTTTTCGCAATCCCTTTTGTGCAGCCGCCTTCTCCCCATCTCTACGCACAGAACATGCACTCCATTCACTACTTAAGTGAATATTTTTCGCACCAGAAGCCCCCAGACCTAGTGATTTCATTTTTTTACAAACGCTACAACCAATACTTTTGTTCTCACAAACAATCCATGGGTATGTCGTTATAAAATAGTTATGTTGTTCTGCTGACCAACAAGCAGGATATATCCCTGACCCTGAAGATTGATCTGCTGGTGACAGGGCAGAGGTGTCACTCTCAAGCTTGTCATTCTTTCTTGTGCCTTCACTTTCATCATCCTCAAATACAACACTCTCTTTATTTGTTAAATCATCTAATTTTGGTTGGATAGCATCATCAGGATATGGCAACAATGCTGCCACTGACTGGCCAGACTGGGTTGATTTTTTGGCTTCTGCATGTTCTTTTAGTTTTTTGGCTGGCGGTTGATTATCAATTTCTTTTTCCATAATGGTCAGTCACTGAGTCACATATATGGCTGTTATGGTAAAATGAAAAATGGTAAATCAGTAAATGATAATGCCAGTGGCATGATGTGATGATGGCATCTGATGTATTCTGATGGAAGGTTTGAGCTTACCTTTAGTTTCACTTTCCACAATTAATTGTAACTACGTTTTAAAATAATTCATTATTCATCATTTGCATTCATTTACATGAGAATTTGGCAAATTGGTAGTAATAATAACTACATATTTTGAGTCGGCGGTTGACAGTAAACAAGAAACTACTTCATGTAATACCTACATTTATTACGTAATGATTTAAAGTTTTGTTCAGCACTTCAGTTCCTGTTGGAAATGACTGGATATTTACAAACATTTTTAAACCTAGCAAAGGTGTTATGCGATATGCGAAAAATATATAAAACGTAATATGAAACATAATTTTAACAAGGGGGGCTGAGGCCCCCCGAGCCCCCCCCCCCCCCCCCCCCACCCTACACTGACCTGTGTATTCGTCCCTTGTCAAGCTTAATGCCCGAAAAGCGTCTGGCTCCCAAGACTTCCCAAATTGGCTCTTAAAAGAATATGCCGAAGTCCTTGCTCAGCCTGTTTGTGCTGTACTCAACAGTATAGCTTTGTGGAACAACAACTACCACCATCTTCGAAGTTTGTAGACGTTGTCCCTTTAGTTAAAACCAATTAACCAGTAACAGAAGTTAGTAAACATCTTAGGCCTATCTCTCTTACTGCAGCAATTTCTAAGATCGCCGAGGATTTTGTCGTGACGAGGTAACATCGGTCCTGCTATTTTGAAAGAAATTGATCCAAACCAATTTGGTGCGATACCAAAGTCGTCCACCACGTTGGCAATCATATTTATGCATGATTCATAAGTGGGCACAGGCAACTGATGGAACTGGGGCTGCGGTGAGGGTCGTGCTGTTCGACTATAAAAAACCTTTTGACCTTATAGACCATCGAATTCTGGCTAACAAGATTTTTAAATTGCCCATTCCAAGCGCGCGATTGTACGATGGACGATCGACTTCTTAATGAACCGAAAACAACGGTGAAGGCTAAAAGGATGACTCAAAAGGACCTTCTCATTTTCAAGAACTAGTCTAATCTTAATCCCAATAAAAATCCTAACCAACCCTAATCCTAACCTTAATCCTAACCCTAACTGTAGCTAACCCTAACCTAACCAAACCTTTTAGCCAAAACCGAAAACAACGCGTGAAACTCTCCTGCAATGACTGTTATTCGGAATGGGGCCTAGTTCCGTCTGGCGTACCTCAAGGTGCCAAACTTGGGCCATGGCTATTTTTATTGTAATAGATAAACACCGACAACGAGGGATGTATGCGGCCAACAGCGGTATATCGCATACATCCCGACGTTCGAGGTGTTTATATGACTTATTATTACATTGAGGAGGTTTCCACAAAGATTTTCCTAGTTTTTTCTTCGTTTCTTATCTTATTAGTATTCATAGGGATGTATGGCGCTCCCGCGGTACATCAAAGGAAACCGACTCAATGTAATAATAATAATGATTAATGACTTGAAGATTGCAGACGTAGAAACGTGGAAGTATGTAGATGACATACTTCGTCATACCGAGGTGGTTCCAAGGGAAGCATGACATACCGAGGTGGTTCCAAGGGAAGCATGGAGTCGTATTCAAAATACTGCTGCCGTGGTGGAAGGTTGGTCTCGTGAAAATAAGCTTCACTTAAATCCCGATAAATGCAAAGAATTTTTCATCGACTTTAAGTCTTCCAAGCAGACTTTCGATCCTGTTACAGTCGATTGCAAGGAGCTGTGTGTTGTTAAACATGCGAAGATATTGGGCGTTACTTTTTCCAGTAATCTTCGATGGAACGAACATGTGACCGACACAATTAAAAAAGCTAATAAGCGTTTGTATTTTCTTGTTCTGTTAAAACGTGCTAACGTATACCAACCAAAGATATGGTGGATTTTTATTGCACGTGTATTAGATCAGTTTTGGAGTACTCTGTACAGGTATTTCATCACTCTCTCCCGATGTATCTATCTGACGACCTTGAACGCGTACAGAAACGCGCTTTATCAATTATCTCACCAGGAGAGTCATACAAGCATAATTTAGATCGTCTTCACCTTTTTACTCTATATTTCACAGACGTGAAGATTTGTGTTTTAAACTTTTTAACAGATTAAGAAGGATCCAACACATAAATTACACGATCTGCTACCTCAATAAAATGTTTAGTACTTTTAATACTATAAGCGATTTCAGAATACTTTTATTCCCTCAATGTGTTTTTAGTCTTTATAGTCATGTTTGTAATTTATTAACTTTAATCTTTGTAATTCAGCCGCTTTGGCTGCGATGTAGTTTTTTTAAATAAATCTATCTGTCTATCTATCTATCTCACCCGTGACGCGATAAGATTTCTGGAAGGATTTCTGTCTCTGTTCCGACAAGTATTAAGTCAGCCCTGCCGCGGGGTAATCCAAAAAATCTGACAGCGTCTAGCGGGGAAAATTATATCTTTTAGTTTGGCCATTCCTGTTTGTACATTCCTGTTTATACACTTGGGAGATTTTGGATACCATCAGTTTTCAAAGTAAAAACAACCAACAATTAGTATGGTTAAAACCTAGGGTCCGGGACGAGCTCTCTTACCATGGTACTTTCTTGACAACTGGCATCAACGTCTTCCTTGGCGGTCGGAGAACCATTCTATTGCTCAGATTCACTCAGACGCCTCAAAAGGCGGATGGGGAGCATACATTGTGCAAAACGGTCAGACAACTGGACTTCGCGACTATTGGGCAGTCACGCGGACGTCGCATATTAATGTGCTCGAAGCTTCCGCTTTGGAGCAGGCTTTACTCGCGCTCGTTCGCGCTCGCCCTCGCCTCCAGTGTTAGACAGCCAAGTCGGCAAGTCGTAGTCAAATCCTGGCAGAAACAAGGCAGACACAACCCATGTTTAAATGATATTTTCAAGCGCATAGTACTGTGTGCGCGAGAGTATAATTTCGATCTCACTTTAAAGTACGTGCAGTCTTCCTCTAACCCGGCGGATGCGCCATCCCGGGAGTTGTCCGATTTGGATTGCATGTTATCTCCGCCTACCTGGTCAGTTGTACAACAACAGTATGGTCCCCATAATTTTGACCTTTGCGCTTTGGACAGTAACGCGATCACGAGCGATCGGTGCTACCACACTTTACCCCAAGGCCAACCCCAGAGCAGATTCCAGAAGATCGGAACCTCTACGTTCGGAACTTGGCCGGTTTCAATCCCATTCCGTCTTTCAATTACAGAATAGAAATAGTTATCTCTTCAACTTTTCTTTCGGACGGCCATTGGTTTTGTTGCCTGCTACATCTCAACACATCTGCCCCATGTTCTAGACTACTGCGCCCGGAATGTTCTCATCTGGTTGCCAGTGGTCTGCACTCCGGCGAAACACCACATAGTTTTCGGACGGGCGTGGCTTCCACCCTTAGTACTTTGTGATTTTTCGTCGACGACATCGCCACTTATGTTGGCTGGAAAAGTGTAGACTCCGCTAGACAATACGCTCGCCCCACAACCGCTGGAAAACTAGTCGCTGACTCGCTGTGTTTGTGACGATGGCCGCGGTCACCGAAAAACAATTATTCTGAGTTTCGGGATCGTAGTAATAGTGTAGATCGAGTATAGTGTAGGCTTGAAGCACTATTAAAATGTTATGAAACAAGCGTGTTGTGTTAATAAGGGAGAGGGGTGAAAGCAGAGTTCACGGATTTCGTTTCCCAGAACTCTACCAATGAGAATGCCTTAGTATTTTTATTAGAAAAGCGCGGGCGAGGAAGACGTGCGGAAAAACTGAGGAAGCCGCGGGGGAGTGGATCGAGGAAAATTGGCCGATGAAGAAAAGATTGGAAAAGGCGCGTGCGAGGAACGCGTGCGATCAGGGCGCTTATATATATAAGCGCCCTGCGTGCGATCAGGGCGCTATAAAACACGGGCGTGGAAACGGCCTATAAGCGCGTGATCCATGTGTGATGCGGAGGACTGGCGCGAGCGTGCTGTAGAAGAAAAAATTATAAACAATGGCCAAAAAATATATACGAGTGCCCGAAAAATATGGCAATACTAAGGTAGTGTGTTAACAAAATCAATGTTTTCTTGAAGTTAACAATACGAAGCTTTCTTCAACTTTAGATTTACCTCGTTACCTTTTCAATAAATCTACTTGGAAAGCTAAAATTTCAATGGTTGATCGCTGTTCTTTTCAAAATTCAGGACGTTTTATCAAGCATTGAAGCTTTGAATTGACGATTACTACTCCACTAGGTAACCAAAAGTTAATTTGACCACATCGAACGCTTGGTAATTTTATAAGCTTTACAATGTATACTGTGAGGAGACCGGCTTTTACCGTGTTTTATAGCGCCTCCATGCGCGCTTCCCCATTTTACCCGCACGCCTTCCTCGCCCGCGCTTTTCTAATCAAAATATATAAGCCTCTGCGGAGGAGAGAGGGTCAGTAACACTGCTCACTTCAGCCTCTCTCCTCCGCAGAGGCTTCCGAGACTTCAGCTCCCAGTGCATGATCGCATTTCCCCACAACCTGCAGCCATTAACCATTGCTGGCGCTCTGTTGCTAACCTGCGCCGCCCCGCCTGCACTCCCAATTAAGAAGAGCCTGTGGAGGAGGTAATCTCTCTCATGTGGGGGAAAAAATTGCGCGGATGAGGCAGGTCACTAGCGAGCAATGTTTTGGTTGGGATTCCAATCGGCTAGTGACTGTGTAAGTCTTCGAGGGGGGGGGGGGGGGGGGGGGGGGGCAAAGGTTATTTTATCTGTTAAGTGAATTATTTAGTCCCGCTCCCCTTACCAATCTTATATAAACAGAGCATGCTGAAGATACTGAAAGGGAAACTCAATTTATGAGTTATATTTCAAGGCTCTGCTACGATGTCTCTTTTATTAGCAAGGATATCACTCTCTGCACAAAGTATTCGGGGAAGACATGTTTCCGAAGGACGATATTGTTTTGTTAGGCTTATATCATTATATCGACCAAGTACTATCTTACAACCATCTGTTGTCAGTTGCAAGAGGAGGAAGGTAATAGTCTTTTAAAAGTTAGTTACTAGGAATTACACGAATATGGTAATGATTCTTAGTAGTTCTTAATATTTTTTAATATTCCAATATCACTCTCAGATGACTTCTAATTTTTGCGATGCGAAAACTTCTACAATATGCGTACCGTAAATCTAAGTAATGTCTCAATTATAATTGAGACACTGTATAACTAACTACTGTAGTGAGTGAGAGAGGCTTGGAGTAGACTGACGATACATGGATGATTGTCAAGCTCATATATCCTCAGAAAAATATTTCTGAGTGGTTACCGGTGAGACGCTCTAACCATTGGTTTAAATACTGTTTACAATGATGTACTGGTTCGATTGTTTTAAATTCCGATAATATTGAGATCAGCAGCAGGGGTCTTTTAAGGTCTGTTTTTAAGTTACAAATATATATATATAAAATGCAGTGAATATACTACACTGGTAGTCAAAAAGAACTGCTCACTTGTGGTGCAGATGACAATATTAACCAATATCATACCAAAACTGCAAAAATATACAGCATAAAAGTTTTAATATTTAGTAGGCCCTCCTCTGGCCCCGATGACAATTGCACACCGGTGAGACATGCTGACTATTTAAATTATTTAGTCTATCTGATGGGAAAACTTCCCAAGCAGGAATTTATAGCAGCTAGTCCACAATTAACACTTGTTGGATCCCTTGTCTTAATGTACCGATCAATTTGAAACAGCACCATGACCACCCCCCCCCCCCCCCGGCATACCCCGGGAATTTGACTCTAAACTGTGTCCGGGGAGTAGGGAATTTGACGTTTGAGGCCTTTTGCTGGGTGGGGAATTTGACTGGAGGGTGGGGAATTTGAACCGGAAGTCTAGAATTTGCACGTTTTTGGGGTGGAATTCCTGCTCACGGTCAATCTCGTTCCCAGAGCCTTCGCCGGCTTGTGGTTTATTTTCTTTACAATGGCGGCGGGAATCAGTTGGACGATTGTTATTGTTATATTTTAAAGGGAAAGATTCCGCTTTCGTCAAGGACTGGTTTGTCAAAAATGGAATGGAATAGAATTTTTGTACTTCCAGTTTCATAATTTGGTCATGGGGTTGGGCATTTGCCTGTTTAATTTCTTGCTACAGTAGGGCATTTGAACACTTTTTCACCCAGGGGGATGGGAATTTAAACGACCAAATTTTCAAAAGTTCAAATTCCCAGGGTCTGCCCAGAGGGGGGGGGGGGGGAGATGGTGAAGTTTCAAATTGATCGGTACATAATCTGGTCCCAAAGATACTTGATTGATGTGAAATCAGGTTAAACCTTGCAGTCCAACACATGACTGTGATTTGCTCATCATTAAACCATTCCCTAACTAGCCTGCAGGTGTGACATGTGCCATCGTTATCCTGCTGACATATCCAGCCACTGGTGATTGACAGCAAGTGAGTGGTTGCGAATACGGGATAAGTGCATTTTCAAGCATATTTATGTAACCTCCATTCAGCCTTCCGGATCTACCTTGGTGAGTAAAGTCAAACACCTTTTTGCTTTTATATGCAATGCCCCACAACCCATGATCCCACCAACTCCATGTTTCACTGTTAGTTGGATGCAATATTCCATATTATAAATTTCTCCCATACCATCCTCCTGGACATAGACCTGACATCAACTCTATATGGCAAAGAAACGTCTCAGATTTAGGGACTCATCTCTAAAAATTTTATTTGGTGATCCTTGTTCAGCTATTATCAATCCTTGTGGGTGTTGTGCAAACTCCTGCAGACAAGCCTTCTTTGTGTCGTGGATGTTAGATGTGGCTTCTTTCTTGGATTGCGGTCAATGAGTCCAGCCTCTCGTTAGCCTCCGTTTGGGGGTTGGTGGAAGTAGACACACTCAACACCATGCTCAAGCTCTCTACCTTTATCTCTGGAACAGTCTTATAGTGATCAGACTTGCTTTTTCTGACCATGATGGTTTTTGTCCTTCTCTCGCACATTGGCTTTCTCTTTTGTCCAATTAAATAAAAGTTGTTATTTGATGCTGGTCTTTTTGACTGCCAGTGTATTTATATATATTTAATAGTTATAATTCAAGCTTGCTTGCTGTTGTTGTTATAAAATAAATTCAATTGTCTTAATTGTTCAAACAGGGTCTAGCTCTGTAATGGTCTAGCCTAATTTTCTGATTACAACAATTTGTAGCAAGCCTTAATTATCTATACTAGTGTACCAGCCACAAAACTGGCTCTTTAGGTCAATTTATATTCTATCTTTCGATCCTTAATTGTTGATTAGGTATTAAACTTGACCTGGCACAGGTCAAGTTACGATGCAGATTTTACTTTTTAGTTTTTAGTACTATTTTACTTGTTTTAAACTTTATACAAATTTAATTTTTTTAATGTCATTTTACTTATAGACTATATTCACTGCATCATGTAGTTTAATGCAGAAAAATGAAACCACCCAAGCCTGTCCAACACATTTTCAAAAGAATCTTACTGGGGAACATCCACTTCCTGAAATTGAAGAGGTAAAAGCAAAAAGAAAAGAAGAATGTTACATCGAAGACTACATTTTACCTCATCCAATTTGGTAAATACTTCATTTACTCCTGGATGCCAGAGCTTCTTCTGCACTTGCAAACGGGTGGCAAGCAAAGTAACCTCTGGACCAGTGTGTTGCTTTCACAGATCTTGCCAAGCCTATGATAACAGTGTTATGACCAGATCAGTTAAAAAATCTGGATTTTTTTGTCATCTGGGTTTGCAGTCTAGGTGGGATCCAGCCTAAAATCTGGACTGTTGTGGTTTAAGTGACTTTTGCATATGATCCATTTAAGGGGATCCATTTTCAGGGGGTGTGAGGGCACCCCCATGCAAAGAAAAGTTTAAAAATTCTACAAACCTCTCAAATTGCTCTTTCTTGCTTTTTTGACAGTGCTCGAACGCGGGCCGGCCCCGGGGGAGGTGCCCCGGCCAATTGGCACCCCCGGCCAGGCCTCGGCCAAAATTCTGGAAATTTATTTTGGCCGGGGATTTCAAGGCTCAATATTTGTTTCAAAATTCTTTTCTATTATTTTAATATAATTATTAAATCTTACAAAAGATCTTATTACTTTAAATCAAGTAAAAGTTAAAACAGTTTTCAAATAAAAAATACGATCAAAATTATATCGAAAGCAACAATCAGACAAAATGGTACGTACCCATTTTATTCTCGTTTAAAAATGTTTCCATATATGGCTGACGATTAGCAATAAAACGCTGATGTCCAGTAATTTACACTGGCCTATCCAAATCCCGCTTATAAATTAACATCGTTCTCAACATCACATCAATATAATTTTATCAATTGCTCAACAGTCCGGCCACCGGCCAAAATCATGCACCTCCGGCCCCGGCCCGGGGCCCCGGCACAAAAATCCATGCCCCCAGGTCGACCACTGATTGTTTGACAACACTTTGATGTTATACTTTCTTGTAACCCCAAATCACATTTTCATTTGCATCTTCCTCCCCTTAAATGTATAGCTGTCAAGCAACAGCATAATAATTGTAGTCTCGTTGTAGTAATAGGAAGGACAATCAGTTAAAATTCCATCTTTGGTTAGGAAGATATGATCATTTCAAAAATCATCTTGGTTCTGTAACAAAATGGGTGGTTCTACAGCAAAATTTATAGTTACTGTACATGTATAGTAGGAAAGTGTTAAAAAGTTCAAAATCATTCTTTGCTTCAGCCTAGCATAATGGTATTTACTATTATATTTCATGATTAGAGTTTTGTTTTCTTTGACTGTACTCACTGTTGGGCTGTAGTTCTATAGCATTCAGCCCTCTACTGTAGTGAATACTAATTAGATCCCACCAAGGTGCAGGGGTGGATTAACCTTAGGGGCGATCTGGGGCACGTGCCCGGAGGGCCTCCGCTTCAAATTTGAGACGCAGCGGAAAAAAAAAAAACAGGACCACAAAAGCAAAAAATCATTTATAAAATAATTTAAAAATCCTTGAAATATTTTACAGTAATCATTATATAGATAATTACCAAAATAACTACTATTGTACAAAAACTAACATTAACATTTAATTAATATTGGCTTATATATACCAAGAAGGGTGGACATACTGTACTGTATAAGTTGAATAGTAGCCAATCAATAAATATGTTGGAATGAAAAACAAAACTTAATAATTAATGAGATGTGAAAATGTTTTAAATCATTTGCTATTGTTTACAGGTTCGACCAACAAACAGAATGAGTGGAAAGGGAGTTTAGTCAAGGGTTATACATACCTGTATGCATAGGCGGCGGGAGAGCGGTGTCGTGGAAGGGTTGATGGTATTGGGTGGGGTGGTTGGTGTGGTGCTCAGATGTGTGAGGGTGAGCTTGGTGTGGGCGTTGGGGGGGGGGGGCGATGTTGTGGTATCGTAAGTTGTTGTTTTGTAAGATCGCGACCTTTTGGAATGGGGTTGTTGTCTTCTTTGTTGTTTTCTCGGGTGGACGAGTGTGACGTCGTTTTGCCCTTTTTGGTTTGTTGGTTTGGCAGGGGGAAAGGCTAAACCCCCCC
The DNA here is from genome assembly GCA_035772405.1 of Chrysogorgia sp. JL179-B06. NCBI lineage: Eukaryota > Metazoa > Cnidaria > Anthozoa > Scleralcyonacea > Chrysogorgiidae > Chrysogorgia > Chrysogorgia sp. JL179-B06. The sequence continues at coordinate 1,185,656 of JAYKKM010000439.1, forward strand.
CCCCCAACTTTGTAAAAGTGGAATAAAGCTTAAGCCCCACCCCCCCGAGTTTGGTGCCGAAAGTGAGAGGTTATTTGATCATGAATTATTTATACATTGTATATTTGTGCATCTTCGATATCAGGCAGTTTTTAAATTCCATATCATTGCAGGGATGGCAATCATAAGGGAAAATCGTGTCGAGTTCGATACTTATTTCATGAAAGTACTTCGTCCATTTGTTGTTGATGACTGCCTTGACCAGATTAGTTTATTATGAGATTTCAGAAGGACCTTTAGATTTCAAAAAGCCCCCCCCCCAGAGGTTGCCGGCTTGCAGTTCAGCCCCCCCCCCCCCCCCCCAACCAAACCTATCTTCCGCCGGCAGGGTTTAATACTCAAGGGATTAGTGGTAGGAAACAAAAACTTGAAAAAAAGGTAAATGTAAAATTGCTATGAGTCCTATAGTTTGCAAGAGGACACTTATATTAGTTCATGCACCTTTTCGCTATGATTTGTATATACTGGATTGCAAGGTAGTAACCCAATATGAAAAAAGGCAAATGGCGGGTATAGTGTAACTGGGGGCCTTAACTCCTTAATCATCTTTACGCCCTACATGTCATGGTTATAGTAGTTTGTAATACCAAAAACTGTTCAACCATTATGCATGTTTCTGAGAACAAAATAAATTCAAGGTACTGGTAAACATGGTATTACAAAATAGAGGATATTACATGAGCATATTATGATACATAATTTTATCTTCAAGTGTTTGGTGTACTAAATATTCTGTTTATATGGCTGACAGACGTGTTTTCATATAAGTATCCCGAATTTTAAAAACATAGTCCTAACCCCAAACAATACTATTTAATTTTCGAATTTTACTACCGATAGTCTATTGTGACATCATTTCGGGATTTTATATGAAACTTCACCCGTTTATTGTAATTGATATCAATGAAATATCCTTCCCAGCGGGCCATAAAAGACGTCGATTTGACGTTGAAAAAAGGTTTGAAAACGCAACAAATTGGGATCGACGTTGTTTTCTTGACGTGTGACGACGTGAAATCGACGTTCAGAGTTCAACGTCACATTTCAGTTATTGGAGGTCACATAAAAAGGTTCAAAACCGTCCGTTTTTCGGAGTACAAAATTACCCCCGTTTTTTTGAGTAAAAACATAACCCACATGACTATACTAAACATTCCTGGGTGTACTTTTTAGGGAATGAGAAGATTCCACTTTCGGTAACAACCGTGTGGTCCTGTACCTACCACCCGCGCTAGGTTCCGCGACTAACCGCTTGCGGCTTCCCCGCCCCCCATCTTAAAATATATTGTAATATTTATCGACGTATATAATGAATTAGCAAAAGCACTTACTGAACTGTGCTATTATTATCGTTTAAATTTTTACACCGTAAGTCAACAGCAGCATGAACGTAAAACCTTAGGGCCCAAAAATTTCTTGTTTCTTCAAAAACATAAATTGGGTTTCTTGGGAGCATAGTCCTTTGTCCCTGATCGCCAGACCAAAGTCTTCGAACCGTAAAGGACACTTCAAATCCAACTACAGTTACAGTAGTCTACAGGTAACCCTGGGAATATCTTTCCGTCATGATTACTGGCTTTTTTCCCTTTGCATGCATCGCATGTCCGTAGTTGATATAAAGTAGGGTTGACTTTTTATACATACAAAAATAAAGTCAAGATAACTATAGCATTTTGACTCGTCTGGGACTATTTTTTTGATGGACAAAATAATATGATGTCGAAACAGGGAAAATATTTTAAAAATATTTTATCACCAATTATTATAAGTAACTTGCTTGGCCAATGCTTGGTCGTTATGTGAGGAGAGATTCGATGATACAATATCGACGTCAATTCAACGTCGAAAAACATACGTCTGTTTCCGAAGTCGATAACACGTCGAAAAGCAGACGTCGAAACAACGTCGATGTTTCGCGTCGTGAAACCGAGTGATATAACGACTCGATATCGGACGTCCTAATTCAACGTTGAAACAACGTCTGTTTCCGGACGTCGATAAAACGTCGAGAAAAGCAGACGTCGAAACAACGTCGATGTTTGGTCGTGATTATATTGAACCGGACGTGATATAACGACTCGATATCGACGTCTATTCAACGTTGAAACAACGTGTTTCCGAGCGTTCGATAAAACGTCGAAACAGCAGACGTCGAAACAACGTCGCATGTTTTGTTGCTCGTGAATTGCGATCGTGATTTAACGACTCGATATCGACGTCAATTCAATCGTCGCCAAACAACGTCTGTTTCCGACGTCGGTTAACACGTCGACACAAGAGCGGACGCTGTATCCGACGTCGATATTGTGGTTGATCGACGTCGCGCAGATCCCGATTTGCGACCGAAAATCGACGGTCGAAACAACGTCGTGTGGCCCGTACTGGTTCGTTGAATCTTGATAATATTAGTTCACATTGTGAAGATTATATCTATTACTGCTTTTGAAGATATCATTTTTATCTTCACAATGAGATATATTTTTCTGAATATAGGGGAAATCCTGGTATTTCATTGACTATCTATTCTATAGAATAACAGATAATTATTAGATAATTTTCATCTCCTTCAGCGAGTTCAATCGTCCACTCCGGTACATACTATAGTGTTATGTTACAGGTGTCGGCACTGTTGAGAATTTTGAAAATACAAAATTATATTCAAACTGATAAGGGGACAAAACAAGCTCCTTATCGACTCATCTCAGAACAAATTCAAGGGTTCGACGAAGCATCGCGATTTACCAAGATGAATTAACGAGTGTTTTTACTAGATTTTTTGAATGGGGCGTGATCTGACCGTCGCAAACGTAATGTAGCCTTGTTGATTGGTCTGCACCCTCTTGATCTTCTCCATGTTTATTCTTTTATCCATTTATACCCCTTGTGGGAGATAGGATGCGCCCAGTATAAATGAATAATACTAATATTTCAGTTGGTCTATCGCAGATTTGGATTTATCATTCCACAGTTTAGATTAGCGTAGGTCTCTTTGTTTTCCTAAAAAAATGCCTCCCTTTTGGTCACACCCCATGCTCTATTGACAAGGCTGACCCAGCCACATTTTTCGCATCGCGGACCTATTTTTTTGTTATCGCCTTTGTGTATTCGCCGTATTATACAGTTCTATTATTTTTTGCGATTGATGCGTAGGAGTATTAGCGATAATGTCATGGATGACGGGAGCTGCGGGGTTCCATCCTTGATTTTAAAGTCGTTTTTAATTTTTTTTCATTGGATTTTTTTAAATCCGTCCAATTTTTTTTATTAATTTCGTTGAGTTGGTTATCGGTTAAAATATTGATCAAGATAACGTTACACGACGAACGGTCTTTTTGGGGGATTTGTTATCGACAGACTTACAAATACAAATATTCTGGGGTATATTACATGTAATATTTGGCATTTCACTCGATTGAAACTACATGTTCTCTGGATTTATGGTGAAGGAAATTTCGTGTGTTGGGTAATATATACATTTTAAGACATAACCGGAACCAGTCTGCGAAAAAATTGCAACTTTTAAGGCCTTCCGGCTGGAATTTGAACCCTGTGTGATGCTAGTGCAGTGCTCTGACCACTGAGCTACGGAGGACCTGTTGCCGAGAGCCTACTACAATATAAACTACCTTATAATATTACCCAGAATCTTATCCCGGGCATTACCCACCCACTATATATACAAAAACTCGTGACTAGGCTCTCGGCAACGGCTCCTCCGTAGCTCAGGTGGTTCAGAAGCACTGGCACTTCTCAGCATCGGGAGGGTCGCGGGTTCAATTCGAGCCGGAAGGCTTGAAGTTGTATTTTTCGCAACTGGTTCCGGCAGTTTTGTCTTAAAATGTGATATATTCCAACACTCGAAATTTTATCCTTTCATTCATAAATCCTCTTCTCGGACTACAAATACAATATACGCGGTCTGGGACACTGGGGGGACCATGGGATGGGGAAAAGAAACTCTACGGGCGGTGGGGTGTCAGTGGTAGAAAAGGCGAGCCGCAGGGGACACTATTACGGTATTCGTATTTCTAGTAAAATTTCTTGATGATAGTTGTGATAAAACATGGGTTTGTACACTTTTTTGAGAACCTAAATTAGTATAGGAAATAACACGGTTCGAGAAGACTAAATTGAAAAATCGCACACGTGTTTGGTGAAATATTTATTATATGTATCTATATAATATTTATTATATTATTTATTATATTTATATGTTATTTATGAATATTTCGCCATACCACAAGTGCCGATTTTTCCATTAATTCTGTCTTGAGAACAAGTGTTATGTTCCTTTATAATACTTTTTCAATGATTCAGGATTCATTGTTTACGAAAATTTTACTATACGAAGGGCTGGGGAAAAACTGATGTTTGTTAATATTATAAAAATCACATCGGATGTGATGTGATTTTTTGCTAGGGGGTATTTAAAAAAATAGCACATTAAATAGCCCTCGTAAAAAATTTAAAGTTTAATACCTGATGTCATTAGCAATCAGGAAAGAGGCTTAAAATTGATTGAAATGGATATTATAACCAATAATGCCTTTTGGTTAATTACAGGAAAGATGTGTATAAGTAAACTTATATAAAATAATTTAGATGGATGAATAAACGTTAGTAATGGATCGGGTGTAGTGAATTAATGTTTTAGGACTGGATGATGATGTCCATTCAGTCTCTATTGTGCATATGAAAACCTGAAGGTAAACTGAGATAAGGTTAAATATAGAGGGCATTATTGTTGTTTTCAATGTTTATTTATTTTGTTATATTATATTTAATCCATATATTTGTTTCTGACAGCCATGCATATTATTGACTGATCCAGTACTAAGATTGTCAATTTTGATGTGGCATCAATGTACAAAATCTTGGTAAAATGGACTCTGAGGGTAAAATGGTTTAAAAGTAAGTAGAAAAACTTAGGAATTTTTTTAGACTGCACTTTATTTTGACTTTAAAATTTAAGAAAGTAAGTAAGTAGGGCGGCACGAAGGCGACCGTAGGCTCCTTTTTTCTTTTGCTACTACCCGAACCGGTAGGGTGTGCGGCGAAACTCCTATTCCAATGGACAATAGGTCCACTTACCCAGCAAGTGGGTACTTATAAGAATACAGAAGAAACAAAATACAGAAGAAACAAAAACTAATTATACAAAAAACTAATTAACAATGAAATTATGAGCTTAATATTTCCATTATGTGTCGATGATGAGTGCAAATGGCTAGGTATTATTGGTATTATTAGGTTATATTGGTATTATATTATTATATTGTATTAATATATTGTATTATTATATTATATTGTATTATTATAATTGTATTATATATTGTATTATATATTTGTTATTATATATGTGTATTATATTAAGGTATATTGGTATTTTTGTAAGGCATGTGGTATATTGGTATTAGGAAAGTGTGTGTATCACCATTTGACTGACATTTTGTGTCAGATTGCATGATAGTAATTAAGAAATAGAAAAACATTTTCCGTGTTTCCATAGAGTTATAGAAACACGGAGTGGAAGTTTAGGAGAACGAGAAATGGGCAGTTGGGACACGAGCCCGCAGGGCGAGTGTTTCCACGCTATTTCTGTGTTCTCCCAAACTTTTCACGAGTGTTTCTTTAACGTATGGGGAACACGGAATGATGTTTTCTATTTTCTTTTAATAAAGTATAATACTGAGGAGAATAAGTACGTAATAAGACTCTTATTAAAATGATGAAATATACATTCTCCTTACTCGCGCTAGGAACAGCTTCCGTGGTTGGCTGCTTCCAAGGGATGAACATTAAACGCTCATTAATAGTGAAGAGAAATGCATCCAATCTTTCTCGTTTTTCTTCTTGTTTCCTTGCGCTGTCACAGAAGATATTTATCGACATTTTCCGTGTTTGTGAGACAAAGGTTCGTCTCTTAGTCCATTTTATTAAAATGGACGAGGAAAAATCCTTGTCTTTCCATCGAGTTTGTATAGAAAAACACGGCTTTCAGCCAATCAGCGTGTGCGTTTTTTAAACTTGTTATTTTATAATACACTATGTGATATAAGTTGTGTAGCAGCCCAATTGTGTTTGTGTGGGTCAAAGGACTTTTTGCCCCGAAAAATAATGGGACAAATGAACAAAAATAACTCCATATTTTTACAATTTTGCTTGAAAATTGCCGAAAATGGAACGGAAATTGCCTGAAAAAGTGCCTGAATTTCACCGAAAAGTGGTCTTATACAATTTTGCCTAACATGTGTCAGACAAACCAGTACAAATATCAAAAGTCAACCTTTCTCTGTAACTGTCTAGTTCTGATACCTAGTGGTTTAGAATGTGCTGGCTAAACAATTAGAAGTTGTATATGTGAATCCATCAATTCCCCACAATTCCTTAGCTGTTTACAGCTTCTTACAATTGTACAGTAACATCTTTATACTGTAATTAACAAATTATAGAATGAATTTATGGTTACACGTTGTTTTTTCCAGACGTATTATTATGTTGGAAACAGTTGCTGGTGTTTACTGGGTATGGTAGGGGCTTTATGGACAAGGACATTTTCATTCATTGAGAAGGATTTGAAGAGAGATCATGGTTGCGATACTTACACTACTTGGTAATAAAGCCTAATTGTTGCCTTAATGATAAACACCCTATTCATATTTGCCATCCGATTCCGACTAGTAAGATTTCAAAGATAACGTTATACAACAATGTTACTTGATTTGAAAAAAAGCTGGTAAGATCGGAGAGTTTTGCATAATGAAGGTTTATATAGCAGTGTTATGGGCTATCTACACGATTTTTACGGCTTACCAAAAAATTTCACGAACACGGGAATTCCTTTAAGGACCTAATTGTCTCATTTATCAATTCTCCGGACTTTTGGTATATCGAAGTAATTTGGCGCAGGTTTTGTCACCATTTGTTGGGAAATTCGGAGATCTTCACAGTACAAATTCCCTTGAATTTGCGGATTTTATTTAAGAGTATTACTCTTAATACCGATGATGAATTGGTATCGTTTTTGACGTCGTTTCTCTTCTTCACCAAATACCAGTTGCTCTTGTCTATCACAATTGCCCGACAATTCAGACTAAGGACAGGATGTTACTTTAGATCAAAGGGAACATCGTTGCCTGTTAGAGGATCTAATAGAAACTCTTGATCTTTTTGTTCTAAACACAACTAGTTTCGGCGCGAAGGGGGATTGGGGGCGGGAGATGAGGGCGGGAGAGATTGGGGCGGGCTAGGGCCGCCGGCACCTTACTATCGACGGGCACTTTACTTATGATACAGGTTTTTGGCACAGCCATGGCGTTCACCCGTTTCTGACTGTGATTGCCTAATTTAGTGATGGAAGACTCTTGACACAAAGAGCATTATGCGTCCGCGCCAGTAGTGGAAGCCTTTGTTTTGGAAGCGATTTCGTCGATGATGTCATTTGCGCGGTATCCAAGATAAAGTGGATAATTCTTTTGAACGATATTTGAACTCAATAGAGCCTTCAATTCAATATCACAGTAGGAACGATGAAAAGGAAGAATGGTTTATTCATTTTTTTGGATTCTGTCGTCAAAACGATAAAGGACCACGGAATATTTGAAATCTATTGTTATACCGAAAACCAACACACACTGAACAAAATATCTTTCATTCGATTCTCACCACCCCATATGGCCATAAGAAGTCCGTTCCTAGAACTTTGTTTTTGAGAGCTCTAAGGCCATACCACTTCTATTTCCGATTCACGGGAGAAGTGAGCGGAAAACATGTGATTCGACGCTTTAAAGGCAAATAAAGCGAACCTAATGATTTTCTAAAATACTTTTTAAAACTCTTAAGTTCGGTGATTGGTTTTTTGGCGGGTTGTTCCGTATATTCAGGGATGTACGGAATCAGTTTTGCAAAACCTAAGATATCGTATTGCGATAGGAACAGGAGGAAAGACGCTTTATATTCCATTCGTGCACTATGACTGTGATTAATAGTACATCGGTCAGGACTAAACGTCAGTTTCGTAACGCGTGTTGAAAGAAACACCAAAAAGGCTGTGTTTTATTTTAAAAAAAGGAAAATTCTGCTTTGGTTCGGGAGCACGCGTGCGTAACCTACCATGAGATTGCTTGGGGAAAAATTCCAAAATTATTACCACTAATCCGTGGTTGTCTGGAGGCTTGGCATATCAATAGCGCCCACGGGTACATTCGGTCATGACTAAACGTCAGTTTCGTACGCGTTTGGAAAAGAAACACCAAAAGGCTGTTTTATTCTTAAAAAAAGGAAAATTCATGCTTTGTCGGAGCAAGCCACGCGGAGCCGTAACCTACCATGACGATTGCTTGGGAAAATTCCAAAATTATTACCACTTAATCGTGGTTGTCTGGAGGCTTGGCATAATCAATAGCGCTCCACGCCCATTGAATCGGCGATGACAGTGGTTTCTTACCAGATAAGCTTATTTGCGTCTTGATTAATAGATAACGTCTTCATCGGTTCTATGAGGGTATAAATAAGGATCCTAACTTTACAACGATCACCCCTGATGAAGACACTAGATGGATTGTTTTGTTGTGCAGCTGTGTCGTTGCGTGGGGCGCGTTGGTGCTTTGCAAGGTAGTGTCGAATAAACGTTGGGTCTTGTACAGTAAACTTTTAAAAGTTACAATCAAAAATGCAAAATATTACCTATCATATACCAGAATCTTTATCCCGGCATTACCACCACCATTTATATACAGAGAACTCGTGACTGGCTCTCGGCAACGGCTTCCGTAGTTCAGTGGTCCAGCAGCCCTTGCACTGGCAATCGCAGGGTCGCGGGTTCAATTCCTATCCGGAAGGCCTTGAAGTTGCATTTTTCGCATAACTGGTCCTGGTTTGGTCTTAAAATGTTATGTATTCTAACACTCGAAAATTTTCCTTCACCATAAATCCTTTCATCATTGTTAGTTTGATTTTCGAAGTGGAGAAATGCACAAATATTACCTATAACTATTAGCGTCAAACTATGCCTGATATCCTTTAAGATTTAGCAATATTTGTGTCCGCAAGGTGTGTACGTTTGCAGCAAAGTCGCAAAATGGACTAGGAGGCCACATGCTAACCCAGAAAATATTTTAATTTCGAAGAGCCCGGAAGTGCATTTCCAGCGTTTTGCTGACTGGAAAATATTTTTTTTGTTTTTTTTTTTTTTTTTTTGTTTCTTGTTTTTTTTTTTTTTTATGCGAAAATAAGGCACCCGCACCAAGTCATTTCTAAAAATTTAGCCTTGCAATGCGGTACTTAAAGTTTACGATTAGGATGAAGGGTTGGATTAAGGTAAGGATTAAGGGTTGGATTAAGGGTTTGGATTAGCGTTTTAGGGTTTCAAAATTGACTGATACAGTAAAGTTTCCCATGCATATTACAATTTAGCGTATAACACTCTATTTGAGAAAGAGAGTTCCGAAGTAATTATAAGTACATATCTTGTCGCTTTATTATCATTTTAAATTTTCAGAGGAAGCTGAAAACGAGCGGATGCATCTGTATGACAGCTCTTGAATTTAAAACTAACCTCTGGTATTTATATTTCGTTGGTTTAAGTTTTGGCAATACAAGGTAAGCCGTTAATTATTAAGGTGGCTGGATAGGTCTAAATCATGAGAAATTGCATTTTTAATGCAGATCTGAGATTCATCGTGGTTCATTTGCATAGCTTAGATGGTGGTCTTGTTTTCTGAAAACGTTTTATACCTTCAAAGTTTACCTGAGTGGAGGAATCAGTCATATGTGATTCAATAAATCCAGAAAATACTAATTACTCTGGGCTCGTTAGCACGATTCTTAGTTTCGGCTTCATTATTATTAGTATTCGTATTCGTATTTAGTATTACTTCTTGTGGGGTTCCACAAATTTGCGCGAATTAACTCGTACCCCAGGGTTTCTTCACACTTGCACTCAATGTTCCTTGCCTTCACCCTTCAATGGGAAATCGCAGTCTGAAATAGCATTTACGAGACTGGATAAACCTGCATACCATTGCATAGATTATCTCCCAAGATGAGAGAAACACAGAATGAGGAGAATTCAATCATGAAGACGGAAGGGACAGCCGAAGGATATGGGAAATATTTGATTATACTGTGATTGACAATTTATCCCGTGAAACTCCGTAATAATTAATTCATTATGAAATGTTGTGTTTTTTGTCCGATTGTAAATCGAATTCTACATCGAAATGATCACTTGAAATCTGGCGTGAATCGAACGCTGTAGGTGGATTGTTATATGAGAAAATGCGTAAGTGATTAAAGCCGAGACTCGTCTTTTAAAATTCCATTGGCTTCAAGATACTATTCGTCGTTTACCCGATGAATTTAATGCTTATATGTCCATTAATACCGATGTAATTTTCGTAACAGATATGTTTTGATACACCTTGTCGTTGAATTTTTATATAAATTTTAACACACGAAGAACCTTCAATCGAACAGATATTAGACAATAAATAGCATTTGCCGTGTTTAGTGTTTACATTAAATGTCGCTCTGAGGGGAAGGGGGGAGGGGGGGGGGGGGCTTAGGCCTGCGTGTAGTCGCCAGGTTTTTCTTCGTCCTCATTTCTAGCCCAACTTGCTTCTAAAAGTTCCTTACTTTAAACGAGCGCGTTCTGCCACAATTGCCTTCAGTGCCTGATTACAGAAATCAATGCAATTAAAAATCTATCCTTTGTAATATAAGGACAAGTGAGTGGGTTTTCTAATTCACAACCTGTCTAACATTTCTGTATATGCCACCAATGCATACCTATCTCCGCAGGGCAATATTGCGCCGCCAATGTCTCTAAAAGTAGCCCGACGTTAACGCCTAGCGGGGCGTTCTTGTTTGAATAAAAATCTGCAAACCTAGGGCGGGCGGGGATCGGAGAGATTAAGGCCGCTGGGTACGAGGTTGAAAATCTGGCCGCTTATCATAAACACAATTTCTCTTAGATATACAAATTCTACAAGTTTGTGAAAACATTTTCACTAATCAAGATCCACCGTCTAGAGCTGATATACAAAATACAATGAACCAAAATAAAGCTCTGATTACAATACTTTTTATGGGGGGGGATAAATGCCAATTTCGCATTGAATTTTTAGACTATCGAGCTACCTTAAACAGTGTAATCGTCGTCTTCGAAGTACGTTGTGTCTGCGTCGAACATTTTGAAACAAGAGTTGGTGTCTTGCTATGAAATTCATAATTTATCCAAATCTCAAAAATAATCTGTTAAAGTCAAAGTAATTCAATTTCATAAGTAGCGAATAGCGTGAAGATAAACCTTATCAACGTTGACTAACCTAATTAAAATATTAGGAATAAATATGGAAAGCTGCCTAAGTTCTCAAAATAACTGGTATACTACAGTATGAAAAAGAGAGATAATAAGGGGACTTCAATGTAACGAAAAATACTTAAGTAAGAGTACTTAATATTCATGGACGAAGTATTTCGGACGATGTGTTCTTCTTTAGGGTTAGATGGACCTGAAGGACTCATCGTCCTTAAACGTCGTCCATTAATTATACTGGTAAGTATTTTTCGTTACATGAAGTCACCTTATTTCTCCTTTTCATATTATAAATTAAGGTTGCGTGTAGAGGACGATCACATGGAGATTTTCAGCCGCGACCTCATCAACAAAAATCCCTTAAAGAATTAACGTCTGCGATTACGAAATTTAATCGGATGAAAACGTCAGACCGGTTGACCTAGATGAAACTCAGCCCGACGATTGAACATTTCCCCATGTACTCAGCCCTCTCCGTTAGCGCAAACCCACGTGATGGGTAATCTGGGAACGTTCCTACCCAATTGACGTTCCACGTGATTTGGTTAATGTTTCCACGTGATTGTTAACGTTCCACGTGATTGTTAACGTTCCACGTGATGTTATAACAACAACCAAGGATGTCAAGTAAACGTGATCTACAAGGAAATAATGAGACGACGCTCACGTATATAAATTTGATTGACTACGTGATCAGGTTTTTTTGCGCGATATTTGACCGCTGTCACAGAATCTTAGTAAATTTACCAGTGCATCATTGTAAACCTTCGCTCTCCTTCGCGTTGAGTCAATAGTGCGTCTCACCTAGCAATCAGAAGGTTTTTTTTGGCAGGTTTGATTCCGGCACTCACAAACATCTTTTCTGAGGATATGAGTTTGACCGATTCGTCCATGTATCGTCTGTCTCCTCCAAGCTCTCCCACCATTCATTATATTAACTAGAAATTTACGTGTACCGCAATAATCCCTCGCCCGCCTTTTCTCTCCCGCCCCCCTTTAGATTTTTTTTTCCCCATCGCAAATTAAAAAAACCAGTAATAGCAAATCGCCAAAAAAGCAGTTTTCGTTCGTACGTAGATTTTTTTGAACGTGATCTCGGCCGAATATTTACTCAATTTCAATTCTGAAAACAGATTTCTAATTATCTATCTAAGAATACATAACATACGTGTCTATTATAGTTACGCAGAAACGTGCATACCCTTCGTAAAAAACAGTTTATTGTACTTAGAAATTAGTCGACAATTCAGGCTGCCCGCTACCGCTTCGTCGTATATTATTTTGAACGTCAATCTCGATTCAATATTTCAACCTGTTTTCAATTCTGAAAACAGCATTTGGAATATTAGCGAGTCTAACATACATAACAATACGTGCCTATTATATTACGCAAACGTGTATTACCCTTTGTAAAAAACATGTTTATGTAGTTCGCTCAGATTCACAAATAGCCAATGGCCGCTGACGGGGCGTTTTCTGCCCAATATATTGTCCGAATATCAATACGGATCACCCAAATACGACTTTTTACTTCCTTATAAGGAGTTGGTTCGTACCATGTCAGTTCATAGTCGCCATTACCTTGGCCTAATTAGGAAATTTTGAATTTAAATGTAACTTCGTTTTATTTTAGGTGTTTTTGTCAAAGTGCGTGTTTTTTATCCACTTTATTTGCTCACAGTCCTCAGTTTTTGTCAATCGAAATTTGTTGGTTACTTGGAAGAAGAAGCTGTTAAGACATCTACTCATTGTTTGGGAGGTAAAATGTTAAGGCGCTGTTAACACGTGAACAGGCAAAAATTACTAAATAAGCGTGTGTATAATCTAGTACCTTCGTATCTTATGAATGCTCTGAAATTGAATAGTGATGTACACGTGACGATAAAAGCTAGAGAATGGGGGTTGAATGCTACAGCTTTAAATTCACTATGTCCAATATTATAAGCGCAAATCCAGAGGGTGGCAGGGACGTCTTATGTTGACGGCAAGTCAAAATTTAGAACAATGCTTGACATAAATGTGCGCAAACTTAAATGCAATATTAAGATCTTAACATTACGATAACAGCAACTGCAAAATCAATTGCAAAAATTTTTTTTTTAGTATGCAGTTTAGGCCATAGCTACTTGTTGCATGATTGTACATTCATTAGTTTTTAACTTTTGTTATTTTTTATAAGACATTTAATATATTGTATTTTTAATCATATCTTTTAATCATATTTTTGTAATCCATATTTTATATTCTTAATTTTAATTGCCTTGTATTATAATTACTATAATATAGTATATATATATACTGGGTTACGAAGGTTTGCCGTTTGAAATCCTACGGGCAACCTGTAACCATTTGTATTTCAGCAAAAATGCCTTATATAGGTTGCACATGAAAAAAATAGTTTTTAAATGCAGATTCCAATAGGTTAAATTCTAATCTTCTTTCTATTATAATATATTTATATTATTAGTACTTTTTAATTGTGGTCTTTTAAGTTATATATGAACAACCGTAGGAGGAGCGAGTGTTTCACCGGGATATCCAACCACGAGAGATACAAATGTGATATATATGGAAAACACGAGGCGAGTAAGCGCGAGTGTTTTTGTTAAATTGTTTTCGAAGTTGTTTGGAGTATCCCAGTGGGACACGAAGCTCGAGTTGTTCATATAGCATCTCAATTGAACACAATAGTAATTAGTTATAATTTAAATTGCAGTTTACAATTTTGAAGATTTTTTATTTTGCTATGCGTTTAAATTAAGATATTAGCATGAACAACGTTTGTTCATCTAATATCCAGGTCACGCGTATTGTGTTGGGCTTGGTTCACCCGGGGTACTCAAACGCTATCACATGATTTAATTCGACCTTACTCTGACTTGGTTAATTTGAACTCATGAATTATTCATTGCTCTGAGATTTATATATTCACACCATGTACAATTAGGCTGGCCCCCAGAAACACAGGTTCCAAATCCTGAGGTCAGACCTCCCACTCAGGATTCTTAAATATAATTGAGGAGAAATAATAAATCTTTGTAATAATATCAGCAAATGGTTAAGACTTTCGGGTCCTTCTCGGATTAAACCGACCTTACATCGTACGCCCTCGGAAGTCGGAACCCCTATAAATTGGGGCTTCTAAGCCTGTTGGGCGGTACTTCCGTTCAACGCTAAGAGTGATAAATCTAATAAACTAAATTAACATATTGAACAATGATTAGATCTACGGATGGATATGAAAAAGATCTGTTAACAAGAAATACATATATGTTATTTACCTGATGAAGGAGGGTCCGTATAGCTACATATATGCCCGAGGTTTCAAGTAAACTTCGTCGTTTTGTGTAGGACAGAGGGGAAAATATTTTTCGTATACTGACGACCAATAAGACGGTTTAAATAACATATTTATTTTTCTATTTTTTATACCTTTGAAGACTTGAGTTTGCTTAAGTCGGTAAAAACTACATTATTTGGTTAAGAATAATTAGTTGAAAAGAGGCTTTGAGTTTTTTGTATAATAAAGTTATTTTCAGCTCTTATTCAATCAAATTAGTGTATTAGTTTTCCTTTTTCCAGTTTAATATATAATAAAACAAAATCACTATTAAAAAATTTAATTTTTTAGCATTTTTAGGATTTCGTGACCTGTGCGCGTCAAAAAAACGGCGCGCTCAGGCAGCAATCAAATTGCAGGGAAATGCCTAGTAATTTTGTTCACGATATTGGCCAGACTTTCTTAAAGACAATTGATTAAGGTCCTATTATTTGTTATACATGATATTAATACTCCTTGCTTTATTTCAACTTTCTTAAGGACAATTGATTCAGGTCCTATAGTTTTACAGATATCATACACTTTGCTTTATTTCCACTTTCTTAAAGACAATAGATTCCAGGTACCCTATAGTAATAAAGATATTACACTTTGCTTTATACCTTTCAACTTTTCTTAAAGACAATAGATTCAGGTCCTATAGTAATACCGATATTACACTTTGCTTTATTTCAACTTTCTTAAAGACAATAGAATTCAGGTCCTATAGTTATACTGATATTTACACTTTGGTTTATTCCATCTTTCTTAAAAAGACAATAGATTCAGTTCCCTTAGTTATACAGATTAATAAATACAATATCTGTAGTACTTACTTGGGACCTGAATCTATTGTCTTTAAGAAAGTTGAAATAATGCATGAGTTAATATCTGTAAAGACATAGGACCTGAATCTATTGTCTTTACAGATATGACAAGTTGCTTTATTTCAACTTTCTTAAAGGACCAAATAGATTCAAGTCCTATAGTTTTAACAGATATTAAATACATGCTTAATTTCAACTTTCTTAAAGACAATTAGATTTCGGCCCAATAGTAAAGTAATTACAGATTTTGTATTTATTAGAGATTGCTTTATTACAACTTTCTTAAAGACAATAGATTCAGGTCCTATAGTTATTCAGATATTACACTTTGCTTTATTTCAACTTTCTTAATGACAATAGATTCAGGTCCTATAGTAATACAGATATTACCACTTTGGTTTATTTCAACTTTCTTAAAGACAATAGATTCAGGTCCTATAGTAATACAGATATTACACTTTGTTTGATTTCAACTTTCTTAAAGACAAATAGATTCAGGCTCCCCATTATAGTAATACAGATATATTACACTTTGGTTTATTTCATCTTTCTTAAAGACAATAGATTCAGGTCCTATAGTTATACAGTTTATTACACTTTGCTTTATTACAACTTTCTTAAAAGACAATTGATTAAGGTTCCTATAGTAATACAGATACTTACACTTTGGTTTATTTCAACTTTCTTAAAGACATTAGATTCAGGTCCTATAGTAATACAGATATTACACTTTGCTTTATTTCAAAACTTTCTTAAAGACAATAGGGATTCAGGTACTTATAGTAATTCAGATATTACACTTTGCTTTATTTCAAACTTTACTTAAAGACAATAGATTCAGGTCCTATAGTTTTACAGTTAATTTGACACTTTTGGTTTATTTTCAACTTTCTTAAAGACAATAGTTTCAGGTCCTATAGTTTTTACTGATATTACCACTTGTGCTTTATTACAACTTTCTTAAAGACAATAGATTCAGGTCCTATAGTAATACAGATATTACACTTTGCTTTATTTCAACTTTCTTAAAGACAATAGATTCAGGTCCTATAGTTATACAGATATTACACTTTGCTTTATTTCAACTTTCTTAAAGACAATAGATTCAGGCCCTATAGTTATACAGATATTACACTTTGCTTTATTTCAACTTTCTTAAAGACAATAGATTCAGGTCCTATAGTTATACAGATATTAATTACACTTTGCTTTATTTCAACTTTCTTAAAGACAATAGATTCAGGTCCTATAGTTATACAGATTCACTTTGCTTTATTTCAACTTTCTTAAAGACAATAGATTCAGGTCCTATAGTTATACAGATATTACACTTTGCTTTATTTACAACTTTCTTAAAGACAATAGATTCAGGCCTATAGTTTTACAGATATTACACTTTGCTTTACTTCAACTTTCTTAAAGACAATAGATTTCAACTTTCAACTTTCAATAGATTACAGCTTTCAACTTTCTTAAAAACAATAGATTCAGGCCCCTATAGTTATACAGATATTAAACTCATGTTTTATTTCAACTTTCTTAAAGACAATAGATTGAGGTCCTATAATTATACAGATATTAATTACACTTTGCTTTATTTCAACTTTCTTAAAGACAATAGATCCAGGTCCTATAGTAATACAGATATTAAACTCATGCTTTATTTCAACTTTCTTAAAGACAATAGATTCAGGTCCTATAGTTTTACAGATATTACACTTTGCTTTATTTCAACTTTCTTAAAGACAATAGATTCAGGTCCTATAGTTATACAGATATTACACTTTGCTTTATTTCAACTTTCTTAAAGACAATAGATTCAGGTCCTATAGTTATACAGATATTACACTTTGCTTTATTTCAACTTTCTTAAAGACAATAGATTCAGGTCCTATAGTTATACAGATATTACACTTTGCTTATTTCAACTTTCTTAAAGACAATAGATTCAGGTCCTATAGTTATACAGATATTACACTTTGCTTTATTTCAACTTTCTTAAAGACAATAGATTCAGGTCCTATAGTAATACAGATATTACACTTTGCTATTTCAACTTTCTTAAAGACAATAGATTCAGGTCCTATAGTTATACAGATATTACACTTTGCTTTATTACAACTTTCTTAAAGACAATAGATTCAGGTCCTATAGTTATACAGATATTAATTACACTTTGCTTTATTTCAACTTTCTTAAAGACAATAGATTCAGGTCCTATAGTTATACAGATATTACACTTTGCTTTATTTCAACTTTCTTAAAGACAATAGATTCAGGTCCTATAGTTATACAGATATTACACTTTGCTTTATTACAACTTTCTTAAAGACAATAGATTCAGGTCCTATAGTTATACAGATATTACACTTTGCTTTACTTCAACTTTCTTAAAGACAATAGATTTCAACTTTCAACTTTCAATAGATTACAGCTTTCAACTTTCTTAAAACAATAGATTCAGGTCCTATAGTTATACAGATATTAAACTCATGCTTTATTTCAACTTTCTTAAAGACAATAGATTGAGGTCCTATAGTTATACAGATATTAATTACACTTTGCTTTATTTCAACTTTCTTAAAGACAATAGATTCAGGTCCTATAGTTTATACAGATATTAATTACACTTTGCTTTATTTCAACTTCTTAAAAACAATAGATTCAGGTCCTATAGTTAATACAGATATTACACTTTGCTTTATTTACAACTTTCTTAAAGACAATAGATTCAGGTCCTATAGTTATACAGATATTAAACTTTGCTTTATTTCAACTTTCATGAAGACAATAGATTCAGGTCCTATAGTTATACAGATATTAAACTCATGCTTTATTTCAACTTTCTTAAAGACAATAGATTCAGGTCCTATAGTTTTACAGATATTACACTTTGCTTTATTTCAACTTTCTTAAAGACAATAGATTCAGGTCCTATAGTTATATACAGATATTACACTTTGCTTTACTTCAACTTTCTTAAAGACAATAGATTCAGGCCCTATAGTTTAACTATACAGATATTACACTTTGCTTTATTTCAACTTTCATGAAGACAATAGATTCAGGTCCTATAGTTATACAGATATTAAACTCATGCTTTATTTCAACTTTCTTAAAGACAATAGATTCAGGTCCTATAGTTATACAGATATTAAACTCATGCTTTATTTCAACTTTCTTAAAGACAATAGATTCAGGTCCTATAGTTATACAGATATTAAACTCATGCTTTATTTCAACTTTCTTAAAGATAATAGATTCAGGTCCTATAGTTATACAGATATTAAACTCATGCTTTACTTCAACTTCTTAAAGACAATAGATTCAGGTCCTATAGTTATATATATATTACACTTTGCTTTATTTCAACTTTCTTAAAGACAATAGATTCAGGCGCTATGGATATTTGGAATACAACACCTGCACCAGCAATCGCCATGAAATACTGGAAATTAAAGGTAAACACTTTTTCATTGATAAACAAAATATACTCAATTATTTATTCTCTTTTATTACGTCAAAATGTCCCGGATAATTATTGATTACTGTTTAATTTTATTTTCATTCTAAAGGATGGCAGTACAATGAGAGAGGTCATTCTAGCCATTCGAGCTGATGAAGCTCACCATCGTAAAGTGAATCATACTCTAGCATCAATTCATCTTGATCAACAAAATCCATTTCAGTAGACCTTGGGAAAGAAAATTATAAAACTTGACATTTTGTGAAGAACAAAATTGTAGGTTCTAATCATACTATAATCAGTGTCATTTTAGTCTTGTGACAGGATATTTTTACAGTGACTGGTACCATCGTCATATTCTCAATCAAGATCCAGTATCCTAAAGGTCGAAAGTGTAAAACATTATAATCATCGTTTCTTTCTATTATGTTGAAATATTTGTGAACAAAATATGCTGAAAGTTTCTTTTTTACGTTGGAACAGTTGTGAACAAATATTGTGTGAAATGTGCTTATTAACTTTGAGAATACGAAAGATCCTAAGTTCTCAAAAGAACTGAATATAATATGAAAAATACTTAAGTAAGAGTACTAATTACGTATGTTCATGGACGACGTTTCGGACGATGTGTCCTTCTTATTAACTTTCTGTTCATGCATCAGTTTACTGCAGCTGACTCAAACCTGGTTTCCATATAGTCGTAACAGTCGGCGACTGTTTTTTTCAATATGGAAACGTAGTCGCCGACCACACCGTAGTCGCGACTAGTCAACGACATGGAAACACAAATTTTACCTGTCTGCGTCGGTGCCGACAGTAAATATATCCCATAATGCAACTTACGGCTAATTTTAAAATGGTTTCCCAAGTAACAACCCGTTGTCGGCGACTTTCGTGACTATATGGAAACATGAGTGGGGGACTGAGTCGCCGACTGTTACGACAATATGGAAACCAGGCTTTACTGACCAATATCTCACACACTAATGCCATCACTCAACCTAGCAGTAATCATGGATAATAAAAAGACTGGATAGGAAACTAGCTGACGTCAGCGTGAAAACATAGTTGAAAATCGTGATATCACGAAGATGTCACGAGTATGCAGATTTTGCTGAGTTTCTCTTTGACTTCTCCATATTTTCATATTCAGGTAGCTATATTGAGATTCCAAAACGTTTCATAGTCTCACAAACCTGCCTAAGCCACGACTAAGTGTTCGAGGTAAATGTTGTTCGTCTTTGTTTCAGCTGTTTTCTTTTTGTTGTGAAGAAACTGGCGTCGCAAAAACTACTGTTGTTTTAGTTGAAATTTGCGACGCGTTTTTCATCGTCTAAAGTTAGAACTTTTCGCCTAAAATGAGTAATGGTAGTCGGATATTCCATCGTAAAGTGGCATTGTTATATATTTTGGTAGTTTGACTATCATTTTTAGCTGTATTATTGCTAAAAGTTGCGATTTATGGAGATTTTGTGACGTCACGATTTTCAACTAGGTTATCACGCGATCAACTGGTGCCTTAACCAATCAGCACGCTGAAAACGTCACATGTGATCTTAGTTTCCTATCCAGTCTTTCTACTATCCATGCAGTAATTGGTGAAGGCTAAAGGGGATGACTCAAAAGGACCTTTACATTTTTTAGAACTACTAATCCTAACCCTAATCTCAATCTTAATCCTAACCCCAACCATAACCTTGATCCTAACCTTGATCCTAACCTTAAAACTAGCCCTAACCGTAGCTATCCATAACCTAACGAAAAATAAAAAACAGAAAAAAACAGAAAGGTCCTTTTGAGTCATCCATTTTAGCCTTCCACGCAGTAATTGAGCAAGCTTTACAGAGCTGGAGTTGATCATAGTGTTGTTCAGCTCGAAGATGTTCAGCAAACCTGTAGCTCGACATTTCAACAGCTCTAACCATTTGGTTTCAGACCGACGAAAGTCTGTGCCATCCTTCCCATCTCAGGAGGTAACGATAACCGCAAACGGCAAGAGAAGCGTCTCATTTTTAAACTTGGCACCACACATCCTTTTGGTCTTAACCAACGTTTTTCTTTTATTTAATTTCCTACAAGTTTTTTGTTATTTTAGTTTCCGAGCGACTCTATTATTAGCTCATGCACTTTCATACCTTTTCAAGTTTTTTATTTCTTACTGCTTTACTATCGTATAATCCTCTTGAATATTGGACCTGTCATTGCACCTTCGTTCGAGGTATTTATCCGACTTACAACACAATTGAAGGAGGTTTCCTAAGGGAATTATTAAGCGACATGATTTGTTTTTACTTTGAAAAGACAAAAAAGTGCATTCATGTTCAGTGTTTTATGATCTTTAATCATACTTGTTTCGAGACAACGAGTCAACGTGCATGGTGGGAAACATGGATGACGACGAAGAAAGTGATGGCGAAATGTGGATAACGCAAAGCAAATTTTCGCAGAATGTCGCAAATTTCCTCCCAGACTCGGTAGAGATCTTTAAACTGAAAGAAATCGAGCCAATAGCGACGGCAGAGGTGGATAACCAACCGGATATTTTGGTCAACAAAGAGAAATGTCGAGGGTCCTAAACCAAAACGTTTACGCGTATTAAAAGAAGAAGAAGCTCCAGTCATGAACAGTGTCAACGGAATACGTAAATATGACCACATAACACCGGTATTAAACGAATTAGGTTGGCTTCCATTAAAGAACATTTGAGATATAGAGACACTGTTCTTGTGGGCATATTGTAAAACGCGGACTGGACTGGACTCGTGGACTGGACTCGTGGACTGGACTGGACTTGTAAAACGCGGACTTGTAAAACGCGGACTTGTAAAACGCGGACTTGTAAAACGCGGACTTGTAAAACGCGGACTTGTAAAACGCGTTAAATATTAAATACAGGATCTCAGCCAGTGGTGTAGTCCTAATTATTTAACAAGGGGGGCGACTCACCACAATTCCACAAAGTTGCTAAATTTGGGGGCATGATCCACTGGAAAATTTTGGATTCCTCTGAAACACCATTTCCTGCATTTTGATGCGCGTTATAAGATAGTTTAATGGTTCTAAAAATGGTAAAAATACATTGACTACAGGGCTCACTGACATTATCTTCCTAAATATAGGAAAAATTAGCATCAAATGATCCTTCAAAAATTCGGATAGAAATTAATAGGAATGTCTGTATTTTAATTGTAAAAATATATCAAACATAACAAATTATAATATTAAGGGGGGCTGAGGCGCCTGAGCCAAGTTTCGGAGGCAGACTGAAGTGTTTATTTCATGATAAACAGAAAAAAATACTACTAAATAACCGTTAAACTATCGAAAGCGTCTATCGTTGTTGATAGTTCTTACTTCTTATCATAGTTGCTACGAGTAGAGCTGGCGTATCTGACAAGATTTCTGACGGGATTTCTGACAGGATTCAGGGAGCCGAAATGCCATACCTCAAAAGGTCTTATTTATATACACTATGCTACTTTTGGGGTATGGAATAATGAAAATTATCGTACGGCAAGGTTTAAGCGTATTTATACGACATTATGTTGATGGTTCATAAAGTGAGGATACAATAATAACAGCTTAAAATAAGGATTTATTTTTGTTCTAAGGATTTATGGTGAAGGAAAATTTCGTGTGTTGGAATATATACATTTTAAGACCAAACGTTGTCAGAGTACTGCACTAGCATCGCAGGGTCGCGAGTTAAATTTCAGCCGGAAGGCCTAGCTTGCATGAAGTTGCATTTTTCGCAACTGGTCCCGGTTTGATCTTAAAATGTATATATTGCAACACTTGAAATTTCCCTGCACCATAAATCCTTAGAACATGTAGTTTAATCGAGTGAAATGCCAAATATTATACTAATAACAGCTTAAGATGGCTGAAAATTAACACCGCAACAAGAGCCATTGGCGTTTGACTGATTTTATTGAACGAATGTTTCACTTTTGCAATATGGGCTCTCTGTGTTTGACAAGCTTGCAAACAAACTTACAATTGCTCAAGATGCACGATGTCATTAGCGTATATCTGACTATCTGAGATGAGATTACTGTGTATAATATTTAACGCAATTTAGAAGTCCAGTCCGCGTTTTACAAGTCCAGTCCGCGTTTTACAAGTCCGCGTTTTACAAGTCCGCGTTTTACAAGTCCAGTCCGCGTTTTACAAGTCCAGTCCGCGTTTTACAAGTCCCAGTCCGCGTTTTACAAGTCCGCGTTTTACAAGTCCAGTCCGCGTTTTACAAGTCCAGTCCGCGTTTTACAAATCCAGTCCGCGTTTTACAAGTCCGCGTTTGTACAAGTCCAGTCCGCGTTTTACAAGTCCAGTCCGCGTTTTTCAAATTCATTGAGTCCGCGTGCGTGCCGTTTTACAAGTCCCAGTCCCGTCCACGAGGCACGTCCAGTCCGCGTTTTACACTATCGCCGTTCTTGTGCATAAGTGCTATGAATAATCAAGCACCATCATATTTGTGCCAAAAGTTCATGAAAAAGGAATCAAATACATGACCGTGTGCCCAAGAGAACAACAGTGATCTTCGACATACCAAAATGTCGTACAGCTGCTGGTGAAAGAACGTTTACACTTAGAGGAACAAAATTGTGGAATGAGTTAGATGAAAATATTTAAAGAGTATTACTGACTCTTGATCAATTTTAAAAACGAGTTTGAAATCAGATCTTATGAGATAAAGTACTCAGTCTAACAAGATTTGTTTAATATAGTTTTAATTAGTTCGTATTAACATTGTAATTCAATTTTGTTGTATTCGGATTTTAAACTGTTATTTAGCTGATAACTTAAACTTTCTGTTAATGGGCATTGAAAAACCTGATTGGGAATGTCATTTCAATAATAATAATAATAATACCAGTGCATATTGAGATTTTCTGTAACTAAATTTGAACAAATTCCCTCGTATTACCTAAACGATTTTTTTAAAATGATTGTTGTGTTGAAAATTGTTGTGATTTGGACAACGTGCTATGTTCATTATGTTGTTTTTAGTTGGGGTTTTTTTCTTGTTACTTATGAGATTTCTTGTTAATAGGTTGGGAATTGTCTATAGAATCCCTGAAAATATGTGGGATTGTATATACAATCCCTGCTAGCTATGCAAATCATATTGTAAATCAGCTAATCAGCTACAATTACCCCCTATTTCCCCCTGGGAGAATTCAAAAAACCGC
The DNA here is from genome assembly GCA_035772405.1 of Chrysogorgia sp. JL179-B06. Taxonomy (NCBI): domain Eukaryota; kingdom Metazoa; phylum Cnidaria; class Anthozoa; order Scleralcyonacea; family Chrysogorgiidae; genus Chrysogorgia; species Chrysogorgia sp. JL179-B06. The sequence goes on from JAYKKM010000439.1 coordinate 1,209,816, forward strand.
CACCAGCTTTAGGTTTCTTAGTGAGATAAAAACCTTCAATGGAACTAAGGAAGAAAGCGACTTGATTGTGTTGTAATTTAGCATATAGCATGACAAAAACTGCTGATTGGCCGCCGCCAACTGATAGGCTCAGAGGAACCCCGGAGCGATTATAGAATATCCGTCAACTTTTTAAGCTTAAATTTACTGACCTAAATCAGAATGTGAAATCATCTTATTATTTTCTTTTAGTTAAACCTAGAGTAATGCAATTTTAAAAAGAACGAACCAATTCTCTTATGAACAATTTTCAACAATTTGGACACGGTTTAATGACCATTTGAATAGTAAGCGTTTACCGGTATTCTGTTTCCTACTAACCTAGTGTCTCTTCATGTACAGGGACACAGAAATTTTAGCCCGCGGTCTAGCACTGCTTCGTTCTTTAAAAAAATCCCGTTTAATTTTGTCCTGGGAGTTGTCCAAATCATGAATTAAACCTATTATGGATAAAAATAACGGGATTTTTTAAAGAACGAGGCAGTTCTATACAGTGCTAACTAAGATTTTACTAGCTCATGCAAAAATTGTCCGGTACACGAAGTAAGATCTCTATCTCTTACTTGCTTCTAGAAGACTAAAAAATATCGAAGTACTTCTAGCTCACTTTTTAGTTTCTGGCTTCCCTCTCTCTTAAAGAGAGTTACTGAAGTGTGTCTTAGAAGGGTTTTTCTCTTATAATTTCAGGCATAAGCTCCCTGATTTTGTCAGTGTTTACGTCTCTAAATATAAATCGCCGCATGATTTGACAACTATGCCGTTTCGTTCAACATTTCTAAAATCACCCCACTGTTCCTGGTATTTGAAGGACTAACTGTGGTTGTGCTCAATGGATATGGCTTTACACCCACTTTCAAAAGTTTGAATAGGTTATACTTGCTTTTATTTCGGATCTCACATCCTCATAAATGAATTGCTACGTTGTTTACAATATGGAGCAAACTGGCAAGCTCGGGCCGATGCGCGCAGGAACGCTTTCTGTGCCCGCATATAGTCATTATTTCTGTGCTCATACTGTACTCGACTTTTCCTTTTGTCGTTCCTAATTTAGTTCCACGCGATATCTCCACACAACATGAATGATTCGCGTACGTAGGGGCGGTTTTCCATGCACTGGGCGAATATTTTCGCGCGAAAGCGAAATTTCTCTATTCAACATATTTCTCGGGATTAGTGTCAGTTGGAGAGCTCGGTAAGAGGCATTTATAGGACTAGTACTTGGACAACCATACTGTAGATTGCGGACAAGGAGTGAGGTCGATCAGGTAGTCTTTGGTGTTCATTTGACTATTCTAAGGACAATAAACCAAAAAAAAAACTTATTTCAAAACAACTATTGACACAAAAAATTATTTCCAATTCGATTAAACATCAGGTGGGGGAATTCAGATCTCACGCATTTGCAAGTGTAAATACACAAATGCAAATGTATATTGTGATTTAAACCTGATGTTATGAATGGAGATCAGTGTTTTGATATAGGTATTAGTTATATTCAATATACAGTGGTGAATAGTTAAACATTTTTTTCAAAGAAACCATTTGTAATAGTTTGAAGGCTTAGACACCTCTGAGCACCGAATGCGTCAAAAAATAACTTGGATTGCATTCGTATTGAAAAAGGCTTTCTCTCTTCTTGATTAACGCAGATCTTAATTTCCCAGGTGTATATATTTTTTCTAATATTACAATGGTTAATTCATTTTCTACGGGTAGCGGTTTTTTTGAATAAACACTGTATATATACAGTATAGTTCTTTTTATTAATTTATTACCCTAATTATATTTAATAGTTGTATATCTTCTCTAAAATGGATTATTATGAAATGTTTAATATACCCGACGCAGAACAACTCGATATTTTGATGCGCAGTCGACATTACGAAATGGCTGTATTAGATTAAATTTACCCAAAGAGTATTGCGATAAATATGTGGTGATTTTAACATGAACTGGCTCTCAGACAGAGGTCAGAAACAGAAGCATACTTAAAATATTTGGTCCCTCCATATGAGCAAAAATTGCATCTTCCTACAATCGATTATGGATCACTTCTGGATCATCTGTACACCAATGTACACTGGGGAATATCCAGACGAATACGTTAACAAAATGGACTATATGAATCATATTTTTCAGACCACAAAACGAAGTGGTGTGCCTTAAAAAGAGCTGAGAGACATGCATACATTTATGAATATACCATCATATAATGTTCTGTCGCTTTTAATATGTACTTACACACAGGTTAAAAGTTAAAAAGTTTAAAAACTACCAAACGTTATTTTAGACTACAATGTGATCTTCAGGGTTCAAATTGACCATTAAACTAACCTTCGCCACAGCTGCAAAGCCGCCTGAGTAATCTTAGCCGTTAAACCTTAATTGCTACAACCTGGTTAACAAAACATCTTTTGCTATACAATAATAAAATTGTCGGTATATTATGTCAATAAAAGAATTTGGTGGTAGCATCTATCAGGAAACGAGACCATTTGGTTGCCTTATTAAAACAACCCATGGTTATAAGCAAGCAGCGCTTGGTCCCCTATCCTTCGTTTGGAAAGTTATCTCGATCAATATTTAACGTTTTTCAATTCTGAACAACAGAATTGGAATTAGCGATGTCTAAATACATAACACGCGGCGTACCTATTATATTTCGCCAAACTTTGTCTACCCTTTCGTCAACACCTCTTTCTGATAGTTCGTCAGATCAACGAATCGATAATGGCGGCCGCTGCAGTTCTAATCATATATGGTCCCGACCTCAAAACGGATCACCCAAAACGACATTTTACTACCTTATAAGGAGTTACCCTACCGGCTTATATGTTATTTTGGTCTTAAAATGTATGTATTTCCAACACTCGAAATTTTTCCTTCACCACAAATCCTTTCATTATAATATATGATATATATATATATATATATATACTAATATATTTATATATTAATCTATTTATATAGTCTATATATATATATATATATATATCCGTATATATATTTATATATATATATATAGTATATAGTAAATATATATGTGCGGCTTATATTTATAATCTAGTATCGTATATATATATATATATATATATATATATATATATAGTATATATATAAATATATAAATATCTATATATATATATATTTATATCTATATATATATATATATATATACTATATGATATATATATATATATATATACGAATCTTTATTGCATGGAGAAAATGAGATCCCTGCCAACGGCGAGATTATCACCCTCGCTTCGCTCGGTCGCTTCGCGACCTCGCTTGCGCCGGGGATGTCAGTGACGATCCCGCGTTCATTCAAGACTATAATGTCCCAAAGTGCAAAACTCACGACGTCTAATAGTCCTAATAGACGAAATATTTGCTGTTGCTATAAGAACTGTTTATATATATTGTCTTTTGTGAATATTATTGCATGTTATTTTAGTTCTGGTTGGCCGCAGTAGTAGTTTGGCCATGATGTTGCGGTTTCCAGCCATTGTTTCTTTAGTATTAGTACTTTTTACTTATATAACTTTATGGCCATGCTAATAAAATAACATAAAAATTAACAATTAGATGCTAACCCTAATTCCCGCCTAATGAGTGTTCTAACCCCCCGCCTTAAGTGTCTTCCTACGCCCCGGCTGAAATTTTTTATGGTTTATACCTAAAAAAAACATTGTCCAAACAGCCGCGGACTGTTCTAACAAATGTGAGCAATCCCCTCGCGCGCCGCTTTCGCTGTTTTCCCCGCAGGCCAACCTCGTTCCCAGGCCCATTTGCTTGGAGAGGCGGGTGCCGCTAAATTGCAACCTCTGGGAACGAGGTTGCCCGCAGGTGTATGGCACCCTCTGTCGGCTTCTTTTCCCGCACTCAAATAGCTGGCCAGGCGAGCTGTTTAAGAACCGGGGGGCCGAGCGCCGTAGGCGCAGAGAACCCGATACGGGGTGTGTCCGGAGGCGTCGCCCCTGGGAAAATTTTGAAATACAGAGTCTTCTGAAATGCTATTTCCTGCGTTTTGAGATGATATATTAACGAATTCTTGGCAGGTTCTGAAACGACATTTTAAACAGTCCCAAAAAGACAACATAATTATTTCAAATATTTTGAATACATCCAGGTCAAGAACTAAGGGCCCCCGATCGAGATAATCTTCCACTCCAAGAAAAAGTGGAGTTGAATGATAATGAAAAATTACAGCGTTACTCATATTTAGTCAGAACCTAATTTACGGGTGGCCCGATAATCGCATTCTCCCCAGGACCACCCGAAGAATCATGGGTGGGGAGATTGAGCTTCAGTTAATAAAAAGAAACTGATTTGACCAACTCGAGGAGGAAGGAATATATAGGTGTATGATATTGAACGATTGTTTAACATTGTAACTGTTATAGTGTCTATATGGAAAGTTTATAGTCGCAACTAGGCTTTGGCCAATTGTGTTAAAAAAATTGGATATTATGCTAATAGCACCTGCTCTCTACTTTGCCTAATTATGCTAAAAAAATTATGCTAGAATTCACAAATTATGCTCGATATTCTACATAAATAGCTCGATATTCTCACAGATTCTTACAAAAATTCACACACACTTCAAAAAATGTTCTGAACGCATTTTGGCAGTAGTGTTTACAAACCTCGTGGCTCGTTCCCAGGCTATTTGTACTCGGGCAGTTTCCTGGTGTACATGAGTCTGTACTGCAGTGCCCACAGTCTGCATCTACTACTGCCCACAATGACAGTGGAAACTATAGGAAAGCTGGCGTCTAGTAACAAGTTTCTGACTTTCTAGGGGACTACCAAATGATGTATATATTACACTTTGTATCTGCTTAAAAAGTGCTAAAAATTTTAGGATTATGCTCCGAGCCCAGTGCTCAGTTTTAGAAATTATGCTTTTTTTGTCTCCCATTATGCTAAATAATTATGCTGGCACAATGGGCCAAAGCCTAGTCGCAACTTCATGAGGCCCCAGACCCGAAGTACATGTATAAGGGCCCCCGTCTTCTTTCTTACCACTGTTACAGTCACTCCCCATCTTCCAATGGTTTTTGCTATTTCATGATATTTTTCTTCTTAGCAGTAAGACACTGTAAGCTAACAGTCCAGTAACGCATCGTGAGGTTTTAGGTATACAAGCAATCGTAAACCATCGTGATAGTTTAGGGCTGCGTGATTGTTGAAAGACTTTTAATTAAAAATTATTTATTAATTTATTTTGAGCAAAATTGAGAATCCCTTCAATCCCTTATACTTCCCTGCAATCCCTACACTTCCCTTCAATCCCTTTACTTCCCTCCTTCTCGTTTTGGCTGGGAGCAGAACAGAGGCCAATAATGACTGAGAACGTAACCCTTATTCGAACGAAACATTCAACCGACTTACGAACAGCACTAGAGCATGAGGAATTTTCGCCGTGGTGTTTAGTTACAAACACTTTTGTGTGATCGTAGCAATTGATGGCTACATCCGAAAGATTACTTTTTCTACTCCAAGTGAGTATAGTTTTGAGGGAGACCATCATCCACAATAACTAGGTCTGTTTAGACATGTACAGTTAATTCGAAAGAGGTAGGTAGGTGGTCTGCTTTTGACACTCAGCAAAATTATAGAATATAGAATTAAGGCGGATTTCCGAGTCATCGCACGGAAAGCAACCTCGCCGCCCGCTGCGTGTACTCGCATGGTTTTCAAGACTCGAGTGCAAGCGATTTTTAGGGCCCGGCGTTTTTTTAACAAACTTCGAGGTGTTTTGGATATCCTGATAGACGCGACTCTTCTGAGTGTTTACAGATATAGCACCTCAACATAAATCGGAAATTACGAGAAAATCGAGGTGATGAAAGTTCGATTAATTTATGTAATTTCTTCCCCTTCAATATCTATGCAAATACACACCGACACGGTAATGATTTCCTGTTGTGGCAGTTTTCCCTCATAAATTACTAATGATTTGCAATGTTGACATAAATTGTTTCGATTGTGTTACTTAATGCGAGTAGAACATGCTGCGAGTAAAAAATAGTTCAAAACTTTCCAACCTATCTGCCACCGAGGGGCCTATAAAACACTTGCAGTGAGCTTGCCGAAGTGCTGCGCACGACGAGCTGCGAGTTGCTTCCGTCGCGGAGGACTGGAAAATCCGCCTTTAGGCTGTGACTGTAATATGACCGGCAACCCCCGGATCACGGTTTATGAATTTTAAACGTAATTACTGACCGGCAGTTCCGTAATCGTTAGCAATAATTCTAACATAAACCCTCTCAAGCACAACTTAAATCCTAACCCTAACCAAATCCTAACCGTTAAAAATCAAGGACAAAAACCCAAAGAAGAAAACATTAAAAGACAAATTCACCAAAAAGGAAGTCCGATTGTGGGATTATGAACTCGCCAGATTCGGCTTCGAAACCCTGGAAACTGCTGGTAAAACGTTACCTAAAATGAACCAGGTTTTGGTGAGTTTTGCTATTATGGAACAAAAGTGGTTAGGGTTAGTCATTGGTTTCTTTGTGGTTGATTCTATTGTTTTTATTTGTTTTAATCAACCAATCACCCAAAAACCTGGTTCGTAGCTTGTCGGACCCCCCCGCTGAGCTTTACTCCAATTTTTATTGTTCAAATCACAACTTCTTGACTTATTCCGTTACGAATTGGTTTTCTCCAGGAATTCTTGTGAGATTACAAATAATCCAATCAAATAAACATTATGCAATATATGAGATATTTAAACCCACTCAATAATCTACTACTCACTATCTGAGTAGGCTCAGCGGGTCTGGGTCGACAAGCTATCGTTCTGATGATTTTGTTTTTTTTTTAAATTTTTATACTCTTATTTAGTTTAATTTTTGTCTGGTGTGCGGAGTTTTCACAGACCTGAAATTTACAAGTGTACTATTCAGGCTGTATCACAGGCTATTAGGTACACTTCGATAGAATTATTGATCTCGATCAATTCCAAGCGTCCCCCCCCCCCCCCCCCCCCCAACGGGGCATTTGACATTAGAGCAGGGCTCGTTAAAATTGATGCCAAATGCCCCACCCATGGGAATATAATAAAAGTTTTTTTTTAGTTGTTTAACGTTTTTAAACAATTTTGTACTATATACTTTTACATTTTAACCTTATATTCTGTGGACATATATTTTAAGATATTATTCTTAAAAAGTCAACAAGTATGAAACTATAATTAAATAGCGCAGGGGGGACTATATGACACCTGTAGCAGTTTTCGAACATTCAGTATAGATTTACGGGATTCTGTATACTGACTTTCATTTGAATGGGCCACCAAAAGGGGATGTGGAGCGAGGAGTGAATTCGACTAAATCTTACCCCTGAGGGATGAATTCACAGTATGATAAATCCCGAGTGGGCGGAAAGTAAGTATAGTTTAGGTGCTAGGTTTATAACGGTAGTTTTAAGTGAAATTTAGTAGCTGATTTAGTATATTTCAGGGTCTACTAACCTATATAATAACTGCTAGCGGTTTTACCATATCCAAAGAGAAACTCATCCCTCAAAATGAACTAATCTTCCCAATATAATACTTGGATTAATACCATAAAACCGTCCTGAATGCATGATCTTGACTCTTGATAAGTATTCTTGCTTCCCTCCATTGTTGGACTAGCCTCATTTTGGTTAATGCCAAATCTTGGTATTTGCAACCTCAAAGCAAAGGGTGATTTATCTTGATGGGTTTGTGTGTGATGTGTGCATCCCTGTCCACTCAATCATACAGTTCAATGGACAGAGCCTGACTGTTAAATATTTCCTCATAGAAATTGAGTGAAATTGGAAGGTGAAGAACTAAAATAGGAAAGACTCAAACCCTTTCACATTTCAAGAAAACTCAGTCTTAATCCCAGTCCCAGTGGAGTGGTGTAGTCCTAAAAACTATTTCTAACAAAGGGGTCTCACCACCCAAATTCTGTATTGCTGGTCAGACGCTCTTAACCATTGAGCCACCGATGACTCAGCTAGGATCGCTCGAAGGTTACGATGATGTACTGGTTACGAGTTGTATATGTACTGCCTATGTGGCCCAGTCACTATATACCACTGTATATACACACATCCAAACCAAATACACATATACTGTATGTTGTTCATATTCAAAAGTTTAAAAGCAGTACACTGTATCTCTACTGTTAATGCACATGTGAAGCTGAACTTATTTCACTGGACAAGTGTTGTCTGTTACAAATAGTACAGTCAAATTATAAATGTCACCCAGAATTAAACCTTTACATGTATAAAGTATTATGTATTTGATAGACCAATTTCAAAGGACTTTAATAAAATTTGTAACTGTCAAGAACACAGGTTTTATTTTTAGTTTCGAAATCGCCTAGAATTACATATGTTTTTAATACCGTATATCACGGTGTATAAGTCGATTTCCTAGGACCAAAAATTGATGGGGTCATTTTTTCGTTCGGCCTTTTTTTAGGATTAGGGTTAGGATTAGGGTTAGGATTAGGGTTAGCGATTGGTTTGAATTTCGGTTTGTTCATATTAAAAGCGCCATGAAATCATAGAATGGATAAACTAGTACCCAGTCCTCTCGATGCGGCAGGAAATGGGTAAAATCACTGATAATCGACACATGTAAATAGCACGCGTTTTATGCTAACTCCTGCTAGTGTAAATAGTAAATACAACATCGACATGCTGTTAAAACGAAGAAAGTACGAAACAAGTTTCAAGTTAAAGGTTATAGACTTTGCCAAAAACTCAAATAACTCTGCTGCTGGACGTAAGTTTGGCGTTAACGAAAAGCTCGTTGTTCCACTGGCCGAAACTTGAAGAACAGCTAGCCATAAGCTAGCCAAGTGGATACCATGTATATATTATTTAATCTTTGTTTATAATATCCATTCCACTTTATAAGACTAGCATACTATTATAGAGTAAGTTGTAAATACCGTAGGTTCGACTATGAACAGCATATTTATTTGTTTCCTTAAAATACTTCCATTTTCTTTTTTAATGCTTCTTTGTATTACGCTATTAAAATTTCCGTGAATATTATTCTGACTCGACTTATACACAGGGTATCCTAAAAATCACAATTTTTTGCTCAAAAATTAGGGGGTCGACATATGTGCCAGGTCAACTTGTACGCCGTGATATACGGTACCATAAAATATTTAAATAAGACAAGAGATTATTTTAAAACAGTTCCTTCTTCAGACAACAACTTCGTTTCCAGGTGACTACTGTAAATAGGGAGAGCGAAGAAAAAAAACTTGTTGCTACTCAATATCTATTTAACAATTAGTATAATTTCTGAGCTTAAGCAAGCTCTGATTGGCTGACTGGCCGATAGTCACCGCGTAGCGCAGTGACTATCACTATACTAGAAATCATACTTGAAAAAGTGTTTTTTTGTAACCGGAATCATCATTTTGATTATATCTGGTTTCTAAAACTTGACGAATTTTTTTCAAAATGGCGACTATATCATTATAACTAAAAAATCGTTCGAAAAGGCTCAAAAACCTAGCATAAAGACCCTGTATATATCAGATTTCAAGTTGTTTATCGTATAATTATTTGTATTTTTTTGTCCGTTTCGATCGTTAGTGTGTTTGTGAAAGCTGTCAAGCGTGAAGAAAACAGCGAGCATTACACAGTTCAAACTGTTCTATTTACAACTTCTCAATTGAATATTCAGTTCAAGCCCGAAATTATACTAAAACAATTAGTCACCTCAGTCTCGGTGATTATCGATATATTTACCGATAATCACCTCGACTTCAGTGACTATTGTTAATTAGTAGAAATTGACCATGGTTCATTACAAATGCTGCATTCTGATTGGCTACTAACTCAACCGTTATCTATTCGTGATAGACCAGAGGCGTCGGAACGACAATAAAAGTGAGGGGGCCCGACGAGGTCCCAATCTCTGTATATGGATGTCCCATAACCTGTTGCCCTCAGTATACATCAGGGCCGTCAGAAGGAATTCATATTGAAGGCTGAAAAGGGCGGAGCCGTGGTAATTAGTGACCGCATTTCTAGGGGGGGGAGGTGGAGGGGTAAAGGGGGAATTTACATATAGAACCTCGAAAACACCATTTCCTGCAATTTTCAGCTCATTTTTGCGGCAGCCATAGTTCAAATTTTACATAAAAAATGAAGAATCACGACATCAACATAATTTACTAACCTGGAGGATTTAATGCTAATTTTTTATCAATTTCCCCTTAGTTACATGTTGACGAAGAACTCTCGTGATCATGGAGTCCTTTCTACAGTTTTTTTTTTGCTCTAGAACCCAAATTACACGGAGCCTCAGCCTAATTATCGGGTTCGAGAGCTCACGCAATCGCAATATTATCTTGATAATTTTTGTTATTTAATTACGAGATAGATTTCTTTCATAAATAAATAAATAAAAAAGTAAATAAATCGAGTATTTTTACAACGGAAATTATCAGGTTTGCAAGCGCGATAGTTCTCGATCTACATTATCATGTTCAAGTCGAAGGCAATTTCTAACAGATTTTTGCAAAACATCAATTATTTTATTTAAAATTTGTTGCATGTTTACAATTACAAACATAAATTATAAGCAGGATATTTAATACATAGATGGCTTTCTTAACTTAAATTAGAATGCTTGTAATGTCTTACTCTCCTACTACAAAGTACCAACGAATGAACATGTTCTCATAAGTTTGTCGTTTAATATTACTAACCAGGTAAAAGTGGGGGGGGGGGGGGGGGCTCGCACATTCATGCTTCTCCCCACCAAAAAATGTGAGGGGGCCAAAGCCCCCCCTGCCCCCCGCTTCCAACGCCGAAACGCGCTCAAAACATTGACAGAAAACTCTCGTTTTTGGGAGGTTACAGAAAGTTTTTGGATTAATTTTTATATATTTTTGGATAATTTTTATTATATTGTTTTTGGAGAATGCATGATTTGTATTAGTCCACTAACTTGTTTCTACTAAAACAATGAGACAACTCGTCCTCGTTGACCATTCGCTCATAGGACAACTCGGACTTGTTTGTCTAATAGTTAATTCGTGAGTACACGGGGAGCCGTATAGTAATAGACGTATTAGGAGCATTATACAATAGTCTCAATGCTCTTACAACAATATATTCTTTAAATTTACTTATAAAACTTATTACAGTTTCATTATAAGATAAAAAACGTCTATCAGTGAAGCGAGTTTAACAGTAAATCGGGTTTATTTGGTATTTTTTACACAATAATTGTATTAAATCTTGTATTAAATATTAATTGTATTAGGGGCGGTCTAACGGCATTCTGAATTTAAATGCGACAAGCGCGCGAGACGCTAACGAAGGGGGCGGCTCCGTCGAGATGACGTCAGTACCGATGTTTGTCCGCTTTTACCCATAATTCTTGCGGCCATAACAAAAGAAATAGCTCATTTGCAATCATTTATGAGTCAAATTTGGTTTGTTTGTGCGCTTTTTGAGCTATTAATAGCAGCCAGACCCTACGCTATTGATGTAGCCTGCGTAGCTGGCCTTATTGTTGAGGGGTTTGGGGAGAGAGCAAAAATAATTGATGTAAACACGGACTCGTTGCCTTTCTGGTCTGGTTGCCTGTAATTTGTCCTGATTGTCGACAAAATTAACAAGCAAGAACATTTTAATAGCGATTTAATACCATTTATTGTGTAAAAAATACCAAATAAACCCGATTTACTGTTAAACTCGCTTCACTAATAGACGTAATACGGCAATTGGCATCAGACTAGTTCATCTTTTTCGAAATGGTGTATGGTTTGGATAAAATTGTAACAATATACGTGCCTAATTGAGCTAGAGGTTCATTCAAATGCTGCAACTTGCAAGACATTAAAAATTGAACCACCTAGGTTCAATTGTTTTCTCTGGAAATAACTGTGCAGAACGCTTCACCTTTTCTGAAAGCTCGACCAACAGACTTGACAAATACGCTATCGTAGCATTAAATTACCATTAATTATAATAAATTAGGTTGAAAAATCTTTAATTTTCATCGAAAAACTCATAATAGTATAGAAATAAATAAATAATAATATAGAAAACTTGGATAAATGATTTAGGGCCATAATACCGATGTAACTTGTAATGTACTGTCAAATCAACTATAGATATAGTCTTTGCTCTTACAGTAGGTTATCATTAATTCTATTGAGTGATAAATGTAAAGTAACACTAGAAGATTAAAGAAATACCTAATGGTTTCCGTGTTTGGATACTGTGGTCTAATACGCGGGAAGTTGCGAGACTGGAGAAAAGTGTAAAAAAACACGAGCCGCTAGGCTTGTGTTTTTTAGCTTTTCGAAAGTCGAGCAACTTCCCACGGAAAAACCATTAGGTATTTATTTTATAAAATAATACAAGAGAACGAGCAGCAAAACTTAAGGACATTTTTGGCGGGAAATTTCCGTGTTTGGATGGCCTGATCCAAACACGGGTATTGACCAATCAGAGCCTGCGTAGCATATTAAGCATTTGTCTCAAAGACAACACGATTGCCTAATGATGGAAGACGACCAGAAAATGTGGTTGTATTTTGACAGCGCTTTGGAAAAAGTGTCGGAGGCAAAGATTGTCGAGGCTTTCATGAACAGTTTACGAAACGTCAGGCCAACTGTGAACGGTCTTGAACTATTGAAGTATACATGTCAAGACTGGAGAACACTGCTTTGCGCGAAGAATAGAGGACTTCTTAAACGTCAGACGCTTGCGATCATGTAATAATAATTAACATTTGCAATCATGTGATAATAATTAACAATGTTATTTGAAATAAAGTTGTTTGGAACAATTTAACAAGTTTTTGTTTTGACTGAACAGTGTATGGCTCGCCCCGCGCCATGAGTAAAGCAATGCGAGAATTTTTTTTTAGTTATGAATAGGATAACTAAGTGAATATGTAAGGTTTGATTGATTTTACTTACCCACCGCAGCATGTGAAGACATTTTCTTGGTGACTTGTTAATGCATAAATAGGATGTCTTATTCTCTCAGATCAGAAGCGGAAGACAAATCATAATATGGCTAATATGTAAAACACGACAAAGCTTATGGGGTGTTCTGAGTAATTTGTTTGTAAGCATTGATGATGATAAGAGTAAACGGATAGTGACGGGAAATGGTAACTTTGAAAGTAAGAGGTCAGAACACTTGACTGCGTAGCCATGGTGATTAAGAAATATCGTACGGAATATTTTTATTACAAAAGTAAGTATAGAAGACAATATATTAATTATATTAAGTATACTCTTAAAGTGAAAAGGTAATTTGAGTGGCGTAAAATGTTTGTAAAGTTATTTTTGACACGTAAGTCAATATTTGCATGACAAATATATCGACGGTGGCTCGCTATTTTCCAGAGTATTAAGCCCAAGGTTTCATTTCCTAAGGATAATAAAATACAACTAGAAACACGTATCCGTAATTTTACTGAACCCTAGACTTCCATCCTAACCCTTTGCGGGGGAATTTCCCGTCCGCAGACCTCGCACATTTAAGAAATATCGTGTGGAATTTTTATTACAAATTCCGTAAGTATAACGGACAATATATTAAGTATATGCCGTGATGTCAATTCGTCCTGTCCTCAATGCACTTGAACCAAGTAACGTAACGTATCTTGGAGACTGCAAAATGGTGTACAATTATGTATTTTTTGTAATACGATGAGTGTCAAGACATTCTGTCTGATGTTATTATTTTTGTTTTACAACTATAGAGTGTGAGATAGTGAGTATATATCATGAAATGAGATATTTGATATGGGTTTGTTGACAAAGATATAACGGAAGGTGAACAACGGACTACAAATCTAATTACATTATAAAACGATTAAATATATTGTATCGTATAGTGTTCGCTAAAGGCCTAAGGTTACATTGCTCAGGGGTAATTATAATCTTTGCTGTACTCAAAGTGCAGAACACTCTACAGGGTGTATAAAAAAAAGCGCAACCTCGGAATTTCCCAAGAAATCCACTGTGTTCTTAAACAAAAAATAGATTTGCCCTGGGAATTTAAAATTGCTTGTAATCGTATTCCAGGGGCATAACTGTCTAATTACTACAAACTCGAGCACGTAAAGCAGAATTGAATCGAAATGTATGCATTTATTTAATGAAAAGTTGTTTATTTATTAGCAATTCGACAGTTATGCGCTTGGAATACGATTAGAAGCTATTTTATATTCCCAGAGGCCTAAATCTTTTGCGCTAATAAAAACAAAGTGGAATTCTTGGGAAATTCCGAGGTTGCGCTTTTTTTTATACACCCTGTAGTCTTTTGTAGTGATGGAAACAGAGAGTCTCATAGGAGAGCTAAAAAACGGATATGATAATTGAGTGCATGGGACAAAAAGTTATGCTAAGTCTCATAGGTGTAAGCCAATATGCTAAGAATGTTATGTTACCGCGTCGGCTTACTATGTTGAGACAATCTGAGTAACTAGATGTCTTAGATATCTTATAATACATGTCAAACAAAGTAACACACCTTAGAATCTATTGGTGTTGTATTGATAAATGGAATGTTTTTTTAGGATTTTTCCCAGCTAATACGAATATACAGTATTGATAACAGTTTCGTGTAAGAGGTTATAAATTCCTGAGGATGAGTTAGCAAAACTGTAATGCGAACCTCAGTAACTTTTATTGACAATCTCTTATTAAGTATGCCGAAACGCGTTGACGCTGTCATATAATGTAAAGGATTTAGAACGAAATATTAATGCAAACAACATTCCGGACGCTTCATACAACGATACTCACCACGATACTCACCCGCACGTTTATGGCAATAAGCCCACATTACAGTGATAATAGGAAGAAATTGGTCATTAAAAGTTAACAATTAATTCTTTTAAGGGGAAGGAACTTTGCTATTTTTCCGTGATTTTTATTTGAAGTGAACCAAAACAACACATAATTGCCTCACGGGTACTCACCCAAATTATAAATATAACAGAAACAGATCAGGTTTTTTAGCTGTTTAGCATAAAGTCGTTTAATCATATTCGTTACATTTTACAAACGTATTAAGTGAGTTATCAAAGATGAGAAAAACGGAAAGCAACAACTCTGTAGTAGTATATTTTGATTTTGGGACGTGAGTATCGTGCGAATATCGAGAGTGACGCTTGAGGGATTTACGTCATACCCGGAAAAAGACACTGCATGTAATGTTGATTACTGGTGACTTTAGTTAAAATAAACTTCGCTAAACCATACCTCGACTGTAATTATTGCCAACCGGGATCTTCTTTATACTTACCCGTTTGGAAGGTTGGGTAACAGATCCCCCGACTGGTCCCTGTTCGTCGTGCCTTGTTGCTTGGAGTAGGATCAGGTTGACTGGTCCTGTTGATCCTGACCGCTCACCAGTTCGGGTTTACCTGTACCCTTCAAACATCAGTTTCTAACTGATGGAATTAATGCATGATTTTGTTTAAGGGATGGGACGGTGGGAGTGTCTTTCGATAGCGTTTAGTTATGCGTTCTTCCTATCCGGTTTCGATTAGTTGCGTACTTTGCGTCTCATATTCGCCGATCGTCCATTTAATCTGTCATCAACTGAATGTCGCGTGCAGCGCAGCATGTCCCCATAAAAACAAGAATTACATGGTTTTAACTCTTTTTGTTCGTCTTGTGGTATCTGTCGGTGTAACTTGAATACGTGCCATCTCACTTGCATCATTTCCGTGTTAACCCTGTCAATAGACCCGCCATTTATAAGGACAAGAGGTGCATCACTTGTTGCAAAGAAAGGGGTATCTTTCTCCAGAACAATGTCTCTATTCACTACATTTTTAGGAGCAGGAAAATGAACGACATCTCCTTCGCTCACACCACGGTATCAGTGACGGTTTCCAGCGGAAATCATTTAATAACACTACTTCTGCCATCTCTACGCCAAGCCACGCAAAAGTACCCGTATCAAAGGCAAAGCAGGGTTGAGAAAACACTCGAAGATCGTTTTTTAATGGGGAAAGAAGGAAGGTTTTGCCACAATTAGCCGGACCATATATGAAAATGTTTCGGTATTTTCGTCTGCCTCGTTTTAACGTTTCATATACTGCGGTTGTAAACGACTCTTCGCTGATGCATTCAACTGCAAAATTTCTTTGGCCGCAGATAACCACGCACCTTGACAACCGTCGGCACATGGCTTGTCTAAATGTTCCTCCAATAAATCTATTCGAGATTTCTTCGCTCTCTTCCATGCGCTCCTGAGCTTCACTCAACTCCTTTGCTGTTTCTATAAAAGCCTCGTTTACGACCTTAGGACCCCGATTCGCCACGAACTCGGCTAAATCTGTTTTCCCCTCTTGCCCATATAGCTGCCAGTGCCATAAGCTGTAGACGGCTCTTGATTTTCTTGGTCTGGATGATGCCAACCACATCAAAAGCTGTCAGTCGTTTTCGTCTTTTCGTTTTCGTTTGTTTTCTCTTGGCGTTGGTGGTCTTGGGAATGCTGGCATTGGACAGGTCTTCACATACATGTGAATACGCGCTATAATAATTATCGTGGTTGTCTGAAAAAATTAAGTTTGATTCCGTATTTTTCATCGACGAAATCTCGTATAGACAACCAACGCGATCTGGTGCTCAACTTGATAGCCATGTGAAAATTGCGTCCCAGTATTTGGCATGGGCCTCTAAACTAACAACCCACTGAGTGATTCTTGACCGAGATTGAGATTTCCATGCGTCGCATATTATTTCCGCAAATTGTTGTCTAGATAGTTGTGAGACACGCACTGACTGTATGTAATCAAATATATCAAACGTTGCTTTATATATTTTATAGTTTTTGTGTTCCTTCTGCGTGACTCCGCCATCACGCGTATGCTATGCGAGTCATGAGACATCCGGAAGGTCTAGTATTCATAATATATAGTTATAAAAAAAACAGAATTTCTATGATATCGCATTTCAACCTTTTTATGTGTTAATCTGCATTGCAATATTTATATTACGACAATATTTTAAAAAGAAGCACAAACCCCCAAAGCTTACGTTGCGAGGACATAAACGGAATTCAAAAATATGTAAAATATATGTGAATATTTTTATTAATAATTTTGGTAATGTTTAGTTACTTGTCATTTTTGCCGCAGACAAATGGATGGTTAGTTCATAAAAGCTGCTTTAATTCTTCTGTTAGTATTATTTAACAGGAAAGTTACACTGGTAGCCATTTCTATAATAAACGCGTTAAATTAGATTGTGTGCTTGTTATTATTTGATTACAAGATTATGTTCGGACAATCATTTTCAAAAGTGTTGGGACAATCGCTAGATTTATGACTCATTTCCCCCTTTTTGTGATTCCCCGGGCCCCTGTTCAATGTTGTATGCCATATCTATTGCGAATTTCGTCGAAATGATAACTTGTTTCACTAGACAACATTGTAAAGGGAGGGGGAGGGAGGAAAGTAGCCCCGTTGTCAAATAGATGATGTATATCAAGTATATGATAGAAATTCTCAGGTGTTCCCAACGACTTTTAAAATTGATTGTAGCTCGATTCCCTTGATGTTATCCAGTTAATGGACTGCTGACCAATGAGATTTCATGCTCATCCTCGATCATCGCTCGGATTATAGCAAACCCCAAT